>LGRX02034416.1:0-33045 GCA_001247695.2 Cymbomonas tetramitiformis | reverse complement strand
GTGTCTGTTCGAACTCCTACTTGTAGTCTGTGACTGGATGGCGGCTCTCTTGCATCACAAGCGGGCTACCGTCGGGTTACCGAGGTCGGGCTACCGAGCAGGTTTGTCAAATGCTCCCAGGCCGGTGTAGTGAATAAATCCGTGTCCGGGGGATAATACCGGAGCACCCGGCCACCTTTCACCAAACACCACCAATCATAAGTGTCCCGCACTGGCAACACAATTGAGGCATCACTCGGAGAGCTCCGCTGACACTGAAAAAATGCTGAAGATAGCCCCGAATGAGGTCAAAATCGAGGTTAGCATACACCTCCTCATCGGTGACAGACCGGGCCAAGAAGCTGTCCACCTCCGAGCAATAGCGTGGCAGGTGTGCATTAGTGCCCACCACTTCCACCCCACCGTCCGATGTGAACGGCCTGGGCAACTCACCCTGCAAGGACAGGAACCCGCCACGCCTGCACTACCAGTCCGAATAGTCCTTCGGCGCACATAGCGAGAAGGACGGTCAGACAGACCGTTCTCCACACTGCAGATATGCTCACACGCAATGTCCAGATCATACAAGCGGGCAGCACCAGAAATGCGTTCCCCAACTCCCCACAGGGCCGGCAACATGGTGCCCTGCTTATTGATCAAGGACACCCTGGTGGAGTTGTCACTTCGGAAAAGCAGGCGCTCCCCACGGTGATGAGGCCCCAGCAACTCCACTGCAGCTGCCGCCGTGCTCACCTCCCGGAAATTAGATCTCTTGTGTGCACACGGCTCTGGGGGGAAGGAGAGGGTATGTTGCCAGTCACGGAGGGCTATGCCCCCCTGCCAACCAGAAGCATCCATAGTAGGAGCTAGAATACCCTCAGGAGTCTGCCGATGCTGTGTGAGGTACTCCCGGTCTCCCGAGTTCTCACCAGTCCACAGGCCCGACACCTCGGGCTTGCCCACATATAAATGATAGCGCCGTTTAGGACTGTTGACTAAGTGCCCGACACACCGAGACAGCTCAATGCGAGCCCGGTCGTCCAGGTGCACCATGACAGTGTCGTCCCACCGCATTTCTGGTGGGCGCTGACGCCCCAAGAGGATTCACATAGGCGTCCCGTGCCTCATGAAGAGGCGACAACATATTCTGGCCACCAACAATAAGAGGCCACAAACTGAAGCTTGCCGATAGCCCCAGCCAGCTCACGCCTCGGAACCTCAGTGCGCGGAGGATACTTCCAAAGCAACCCACGCACGACAGTGCTGTACTTCTCTGCTCCGGCCCCGGACACCGGGATTGTCTGCCTCTCCGAGTGAATTTCCCGGCCCACATATTCCTTCGTCGGCGCCGGCATAAAGGTCTTATGGGCCGAGGCCTGGACACCCAGTGAGGCCAGCCGGTCAATCTCCGCAAATGCCCGCCGACCGCTCTCAGCTTTGCCCAGCTCATGGTCATATACATCATCCACGAAAATGCCCGTTCACTTTGACCGACCGTCCACATGAACAGTCCCGTTCAGCACACGCTTGAAGACCTTGGCCATGTCACCTTGGTGTTGTGGGGTGTCCGAGAAACCAGACATGTCATAGCGCGCACGGTAGAAGGCCTTGGACACTGGGAGCTGAACTCCCATATAAACACAGTGCGGCTGCCATCTGGGATTGTTCCAGAAGGATTGTCTGTCAGGTCCCACCCACCCATCAAACACTGGGGCCGCTGTACCGCCAGCACCGGCTCGAGGTAGTCGTATTCCGCAGGAGCAGGGGCCATGGCCTCATTTACACGGGAGGTATGGGCATTCCAGATATTTCAGAATTTGTCCTTAACTGGACGAGACAGGGAGCCCACCTGTGTAACACACCAGGGCTCCTAACGGAGGGGACCATCGTAAACATCACAGTTAACCAACCGGAGCAGATCAGCCTCTGACCGATCAGCGTACTCGTAACAGGTAGGATGGCTGTCCCGCTTGAAACGGGCAGGCTTGGTCACAAAGTTCATGCGGTGGCCCTCACGGCAAGCTTGAGGGAGAACCTCTTCACCAGGTTGAAACCAATCATACAAAGCCGTTGTATAGCGGACTCCAGGGGCATGAAGGCCATCGGCGGTGTCATGATATGTCATCTGCTGACTGGCATGTTGCTGCCTCGCCTCCGAGGAAGTGAACTTCCTGGGGGGAACCTTCAACACGAGCAACTGTTCATAACCGTCGGGTGTATAGACCACCATAAAGGCATGCCTCGATCCCGAAGCTCTCAGGCGAAGCCAATGGACCCGATCTCGAAACGCAGCCTCACTTGGAGTGAGAGGTGCACCAGAGTACAAACGGGGACCAATTGTAAGTGGCTGACGCTTGACAACCTGAGCGCTGTCCGTGTAGGCGTCAAAGGACGGAGTACCACTGGGCACAGGGCATCCCCCAGGAGTGCCGTACCAATAGAGCAGCTCCTTCAAGAGCAGGGAGTGTAGAGTGCGGATGGCCGTAAAGGGCTCCGCAGTGTCAGGTGCTTCAGAAGCAGTGACTGGAACCTGTGTTGAGCGCGGGGCTGACTATGTGGAAGTAGAAGTGTCCGGAGGTACAACCCGCGTGTCAAGACAGACAGAATCCAGACCAAAATCCATCAGATGGCTTAGTGGACGGAGAAGGCCGAGGAACAGACTGTGTTGGGAAGGGATCTATGTCCTTAGTACCTGAGACTTGCTTGCCAACGTTTGACGATGTAATCGCAGGGAGACATCAACGGGCCCGAGAAGGCGTGCTTTTTCACGCACGTCTTCTTGACCCCGTCGACCTTTTTCACCCTGTTACATGCCCGTGTTGTTGCCCGAATAGTTTTCCAACATCTTGCGACCCGGATACGAAGGGCTAGCCCGTAACCAGATCGTCCAGGCCGTGTGAAATAACAGCGGCATGCGAGAGATCTTTAAAGGACGGAATAGTGCCTACGCTCGCGGGCAGATAAGGAGCACTGGCACGTGTGGTAGCCGGTGGCGGTAAAATAGCAGCGTTAGTAGCCACAATGATATTATTAGCAGGCTGGACTCGCTCAGGCTGGATATAATTACCAGACTGCCCAACACTACCCAAAGCCGTTTCGCGCTCCAACACGGTCCAAGCGTGGATGCGATCGGGCGGCGGCGGCTGATACTTATTCCCGAACCGAAATGCAAGCAGGGTGCACACAAGCAACAACAATGCAAGAACGAGCAGGAATAGATGCTTGCTAGTTTCATTATAAATTACATTTAGTCTAGCAAGTCTTATTCCTCTCTTCTCCTCCCAAGCTACGGCCTCTCTGGCAAGCTTTCTTCCCTCTTCGCTCTAGCCTCTCTGGCGAGTCTCTCTTGTCACTCTAGCCTCTCTCGCGAGTTCTCCTCTTCGCTCTAGCCTCTCTAGCGAGTTCTCCTCTTCGCTCTAGCCTCTCTGGCGAGTCCCTCTTGTCACTCTAGCCTCTCTGGCGAGTTCTCCTCTTCTCTCTGCTTCTCTGGCGAGCTCATCTCCATCTGTCTCCATTAATCCCGAGCCTTTGGCTGGATGAGTGTCTCACAGTTTGTCAGGGAGCAAGCTCTTGTTCCAAAGTTGCGCGGCTAGTTCCGTGCCTAAGCCTCGCTGGCTGAGCCCTCTGGCTTCACGGCAACGGATAGTAGCTTCCTCCCAGGAGCGCAGAAGCTTCCTCAGCAGCAGCCTCCATCCAATCCTGCACCTAGCAGGGCCTCGCCTGACAGAATCTAGGGCGCTCCCTAGGGCCCTAGGCACACTCACCCAATCGGGGGCATGGGAGGGCCGAGTGCACGAGTGAATCACCTGTCTACAGCGGTGCAACTGCGGCCTCTACCATGGCTCCGGGAAGGACCAGCTTCTGCTCGGTGTCCAGCTCGCAGTAGCGCTCGAAGCGGTCGCTCTTCCAGTCCCCCTGCATCTTGATGTACAAGTTGTTCACATCCAAGCGCATGGCCGCCGTCGCCCCGCTCCTCCACAAGGAGTGCCCGGCGTAGCTGGCCGGGTCCAGCCTCGCACGCTCCGCCAGGGCCTTGATGCCCGCCACCAGGGCATCGTGGGTCATGGGCACCACCGAGGCCCGCTTGCCCGTCACCTTCTCCATGACGAAGAGGGCCGAGTCCCCTGGCCGCCCCGCCGTGCGCTCCATAAGGCGCATGAGTGCCCGCACCGGGCACAAAAGTGACCCCGGCACCGCCCGCAGCGGCACCCAGTGCTGCCGCTCTCCGCATTGAATTGTCTTACTGTGGCGCACCCTGATCCACACCACTGAACCGTCGTCCTAGAACAAGATGTCGTCCCTCACCAGCGCCCCCTGTGTGTTCCCGCCGCACCTGCCTTCTCCGTGGTGAGGTTGTCCTTGTGGAACAAACCGAAGAAGCCCACGAGAATGGCCACCCACAGGGCCTCCTGCCCGAGGTCGTGCATGGAAATGAGCAGCGCCATCTTCGCCAAATCCTCCAGAGTGAGGGGCATGACCGGTTTGGGAGGCCTCCCCCAGCACCGCTTCACCCCCGGCAGGGTGGCCGCCACCGCGTGCCTGGCTGCCACCGGCACCCACTCGTGCCCCCGCTGGAGATGCAGCCGCCCAACTCCTGCCAGGTAGTTCTTGATGGTGTCGGGCTGCACAAACCGGCTAGAGTAGGTGATGAACATGCACAGCGACGCGTCCGTGGCCGGCAGGAGGGGGTCCAGGCACCCCAGGCAGGCGAAGGCGATGCAGAAGGTGACGAAAGCCCGCACCCCCGTGCCGTAGCACCTCCTCGTCTCCGGTGCCAGGGCCTCCGCCCTGTAGCGCTCCGTCTCGCGTTGCAGCTCAAGCACCAGTTCCTCTGCCCAACCCTCACGCCCAATCAGGGAGGGCCACAGGCTCCGGCCCCACCCGCACGACAACCACCGGCCACCTGGTGGCCCCCCAGGCGGTCCTGCCGTGCCCCCGCAAGTCAAGGGTTGTGAACAAGTGCGTGCCTTGCGCCCACTCGCGCACCACCTTGAACACATGCGGGAGGCTCTTCACGAGCTCCCAACCCGCATTGCCATCCCACACTGGCACCAGGAAGCATGCTGCCGTGCCCCACTGTTGCCGCCGCTTGCATCTCAGGAAGTTCTTGATGATGGCCAGGATGATGCTGAACGGCAGGTTACCCCATGCGTTGTGGCCGTCGAACTTCTACACCCGCGCATCCTCCACCCGGCTCCAGCTCAGGTAGCAGTAGGAATTCGCCCGGGACTCGGCCACACACGAGTCCACGGTGAAGGGGCCGAACTCCTGATCCAGCTCCGCTCACCGCACCGGGCAGACCATCCAATCGTCCCGGTCCTGCCGCCACACCATAGCCCGCAGGAAAGCCCGGTGCTCCACTAGGAACCTCGGCATGTCCAGCCTCGACAGGAGGTTCGCCAGCAGGTTGTCCCCTTGGTGTTGATGTACTTCGGTTGGAGGCGGATATCATGCTTGGCGCACACGAAGATAATCCACCGGTCCCCACCAGCTCCCCACCTCGTACATGGCGGAGTGGTTGTCGATGTTCACCACCACGGTGCGCCCGCTCATCCTGTGCCCCCACAACACCACCGCCCACCAGACCGCAAACAACTCTAGGTAGTTGATGCTTCAACTGGATGGGCACCCGGGCCTCCTCGGGAAGCACGGGCGTTGAGGCAGCCTCGCCAAGTCCGCCCAGCTGAGGATGAAGAACAGTCTCTCCCACACTCCACCGAATCACAATGTCCCCGAGGCGTCCGTGGCGAAGTGGCGCTCGTCCACCAGCCGCCTCTCGAGCACCACCCGCTTGCCGTTGTACTGGCGCACCACCTGCTCCAGCACGGCCAAGTCCTCCAGCACTTGGTGCGGCAGCCGCACCATCTTCCTGCCCGTGGTGGCTGCGAGGAAGTTGAAGCCCCTCCTCGTGTAGAGGGAGAGGCCCCACACCACATGGCTGCAGAATGCGAGCAGCCCCAGCAGTGACTCCAGCGCCCTCCGGGACACCATGCCCCGTGCTTCCCGCGCCCGCGGCTCCCCCGCCTGCCTCACCACCACGGCAATCCTCTCCTCGTCGGTGGAGGCCGTGCACACATCGCCTTCAGTGCTTAGGAGCACCCCGAGGAACTCCGGGACCTGCGCGGGGCCCTCACACTTCGCACTGTTGACCTTGAAGCCCAGGGAGGTCACGAACTCGACCAACAACAACATGGCCTCCTCCGCCTGCTCCTTCGTCTCGAGGATGCTGAAAAAGTCATCAAGGTACCCCACCGTAGGAATCCCCCGCGCGCGCATCCATGCCACAATGGCCCTCGTCCACCTCATGAAGATCCCTGGGAGCGCCCGGTTGCCGAATGGCGCCCGTGCATCCATCCATCGCTCGCCATCGAACTCGAAGCACTGGTGGGGCCAGTACATGGACGCGATCCCCTTGCTCCGGTAGGCGGTCTCCATGTCCACCTTCACCATCCAGTAGCATGGCCTCAACATGCCGTACGCCTCCTTCACGGTGGTGAACTCGTCCTTGTCGAGCTCGATCCTGGCGTTCACTCCCACGTCCTTCGGCCGAGAGTAGTCGTTGACGGGCTTGTACTTCACCTTGCCCTTGCGCACCTTCTCCACCATGCCGAGGGCGATGATGCCCAGCGGCAGGCGCCATCTCGCCAGAAAGATGCGGCCCTCCTCGCTCTCGCGCCTGATCTCGTCCCGCATGACGTCCATGTGCTCCGGGCCCACGTAGTTGGGGACCCGGTACGGCTCGTCCACCTCGATCTCCTCCGAAGGCCACCCTGCACCGCATGCGGCGCACCTCACAAGGAAATCCACGTCGTGCCAATCTTGGAAAGCTGCTGCCACTAGGTGTGCCCGGCTGGTGAGATTCGGGATGTTGCAACCCACACGCTCGCACTCCTCCTCGTAGCACCTCCTCTCGTTCTCGCCCGTACCGCACCTCTCCATGTTCTCGATCGTGGCCCGCTGCAGAATCTCCTCGCGAAGCGCCGGCCACCTCGTCGATGTGCGCACCCGCCCCGGCTCCTTCGGCAAGCGCCATGTGTCCGGGCTCGTCTGGGTGACTGGAAGTGGGGCGATGCGCTCCACCTCCCACCTTAATGGAACTCGATCATGCCTGCGGGGTCCCCCGAGCACGTCCCACACCGGGATGAACTCGTCCGCCCGCAAGTCCGCCCACCATCTCTCGGAGGCCATCACCTCCGATGGCAGTGTTTGTGACATCCCCATGTCGGCCTCCATGCTCTCGAGCTCGACACCCTCGGTCTCCGCGAGAACGTCCTCCGCCTCAATCTCCATCTCCACCACCGGCGCCGTGTCCACCTTCACCGCCGGGCCCGGTGTTGCCACCGGGTCTTTCTTCGCCCCTGCCGGGGCCTCCTGTCTGCTTTCCGGCTCCCCCGGCGGCACAGCTACCGCCGGGATCAACCCTCCTTTTCACGGGCCTGGGCAAGCCGGGTCAGTCTGCACATGACCCTCATCACCGCACACACTGCAAACATGCCTGAAGACACAGTTAGGTTGATGCCTGCAGTGGCCCCCGTTGTGGCCGTAGCAAGCATCCGCAATACCCTGGCCACGTCCGCCGCCACCGCGCCCTCGGCCTCGAGCACCTCCACCCTTGCCCTTGCCCGAGCGCCCTTACCGTTGTTCGCAGGCTCCTGAGGCTGATGCGGAGCATCCTCTTCCCGCTTCCATTTGTAATCGCCCCGCTTCCACCTAGGCTGCCCCGGCTGCAAGTGATGCTGCTGCTTGTAGCAGTGTCGAAACCGGTGTCGGATCATTTCCGTAGATGATCCGACACCGTCAATTTTCAAGCTGCACTGCAGCGATCCGTATAGTCGGATCCAGCCAGAGCACCTGATCCGATCCCGAATCGATTATCGGTTTTAGCCAAGAGCCTGCACTGACACCGGCGGGTTCTACACCGTTTGAAAAACGAGCTGCGCCGAACCCGTCACCGTCGTCGGTTTGCGCCAAGGGCCCTGCACTGCAGCGATCCGTATAGTCGGATCCAGCCAGAGCACCCGATCCGACCCCGAACCGATTATCGGTTTTGGCGAAGAGCCTGCACTGTCACCGGCGGGTTCTACACCGTTTAAAAATCAAGATGCGCCGAATCTGACGGTTCAATGGCAATTGTCTTATTATGAGCGTTGGAGGCGCCCCACAGTTTTTCGCTCACTGAACGTGAAAAAACCCGTGAGTTCGCTGCGAATTCAGTTCACGAGTCAGCGCTTTGCCGAATAATAGTATGAGTAAAGCGAAGCAGAAAGTATTCACTCAACCGTCAATCGACACAAACCTGTTCATAAAGGAGTACCCTGGAGATGAGCAGGTAGCTTTGAAAGTAGTGATAAACGTCCCTGGGCAGTGGTTTGAGAATGCTCCTCAAAGTGAGAAGAGAAAGGAGTTTCGAGCTGAAGCAGTTGAGTTCTGTAAATTGAAACAATTTGGGACTGGGCAACGTTGTACGAAGCAACCGGCCATTCGTTTCCAAGTTTGCGATGATGCTTTGGAGGACCCCTCACACCCTGGATATTGGATGCAGCTTTCGACCTGGAACCGTTTTCGCCACCTCACGTACAAAGATGATCGCGACGCAGAAGCGGCTTTCATCCCGAAAGCAGACCCGAGTCAGCTTGCAATTACAGATCAGCCCGAAGCTCCTGTAGTAGCACCAGTTAATGGTCCAACTCGGCCGGCATGTTACAAAGGATGGAAGCTGATAGGGCAAGAATTCCAAGTCGCTACGTCAGGTCGGAAACAGGGCAAGCGGATAAAGGTTGAATTTTGGAAGTGTGATGTTCAGGGGTGCCAGCGCCCTACGACGTGTACTGTTGCCGATGGATCCACTGGTGTTTTGTTCCGCCATATGGATAGTTTTCACCCCGAGGCTGCTGCCGAAGCTCGGGCTGCGTCAAGCCATAGCAAAGTGCGCGTTGCGGAAGATGGGAACACATTTCAGGTCATGTTGTTCGAAGAGGCCTTCCCACATCACGTTCGATTCGTTTTGTGGATCGTCCAAGACAAGAAGCACTTCCATTGTGCCAAAAGCCCTGCTATGCGCGAGTGGATCAGCGGCCTTTCGCCCCGATACACACCTCCTTGTCGGGAAACTTGTTTGAAGATTTTGTCCGTGATTTTTGCACTCATGAACGAACTGTTGGACGCTGCCATCGCTCGAAATGCAGCAGAAGTGGGAAAGCCGCATTGTGGAACTCAGCAGGACATATGGACGCAGCGGAATGCAAAGGAATCGTTTGCGTGCTTGCGGGTTTCTATGATTTTGCAGCTTGAGAATTCCCTGCACGATGTCGCACCGATTAAGGCTTTCGAAAAGTTTCCCACCAATCGTCACACAGGTGTGGCTATTGGCAGATGGTTTCGTGGTAAGCTTGTCGCGTCTCATATGACCACTTCAGATATTGGCTTGTCCACAGCAGATGGAGCTTCCAATAACAAGAAAGCGCACCGGGTACTCAACATTTCGGATAAGCTGAAAATATGCGGACCGCATCAGCTTCAACGTTGCGTTGAAAAGGGCTTGGGCACTTCTGGCACGAAGGAGAAATCTACTAACCCGAAGCTGAGGTCTTTGATTGGGCGTGCCTCTAAGATGTCCGCGTCCTTTCACACGTCTGTTATCACTCGCAAGCGCTTGGAAGAATCCCAGCTCGCTGACGGCATTCCAGCGTCTCAAGTCAAAACGACCATGCAGCAGGTTCGTGCTTCGATACTTTGTGCGTATTTGCTGAACAGTATATTGTTACGTATGCGTGCGTGTTGCATAATACGTAGATACTATTTCGGTTGTGTTCGTAGGTGTAAACGACGGAAGATTCGTGTGTGGTGTGTGCGTGCGTGGGTGACTGCGTGCGGTGGGCTTCGTTCATTGTTTCTGTGTGCGTTGGGGGCGTGACGTGCAGCACGCTATTCGCTGGGGAGGATTCCTACGGATGTTCAAGCGGGATCGTGTGCTTGAAAAGCACATCAAACGTTCGTTGACGGGCTCCGAATCGGGCTTATGCGAGGAGGACCTCGTGAGTTATGACCTGGCAAGTGACACCGCAGCACAAGCAATAGAGGAAGTGATCCCTGGCAGCGATTCGGAAGACGACAATGCTGCAGAGTCAGATGAGTCCGATTTGGACTTGATTGAAGAGGCGGAGGCGCAAGGGAAAAGTTTCCCGTTGCAACATCGTTGCATCTCCAGTGCAGAGTGGCGGCAAGCGGCGTTCGTTGAGAGTTTGTTGTCCTTACCCTACGAGGTCTCCCAGGCTTTACAGGGGCATGAGGGGGTTGGTCTTGACAAGGAGTACGTGTTGGCGCATACTTTGTACGAGAATCTTAACCAGTCTGAGATGGAAGTTGTAAAAGGCTCAGGTGTAAACGAGACTTGGGATCTCGTGCCCATCCGCTTGTTGCCAAAAGAGGTCCAGCAGGCTCGTAATTTGATTCGTGACGAGGTGAAGGCACGTTTCATGCGTCCTGACCGCCACACGCTCTTGGCTATCAAAATGAACCCGTCTTTAGATACGACTGCGACCGGCACTCTTTTGAATGGCAAGGTTGCACTCATCGAGCTTATGGACAACGAATACGATCGCTGTTTGATTGCCCGGGAAAAGCAGTGGCGGGCACGACTGGAGGAACCTGTGGGGATTGAGAAGGAGGGAGGGGATTCAAGTGTGCTCACTGGTGCAGCAGGTGCAGCAGAACCCACCGATAGCACAACAGCTTCAGGTGCTGGTGACAAAAGCCCTTCTACGGAATCCGCGGTGCAGGAACCAATTGCTAAGAGGAGACGCAAGTCTCTTTGGGAACTTACTGCACAGGTGCAAGTGGCCACGCACACGCGCGGGACTTCCGAGACAGTAATCCCAAGTGCTTTACAACAAGAGAAAGAGTTGTACATTTCGCTCGCTCGGGATCCGGAGTTGCTCGTGAAGTTCAAGAACACCAAGACTCGAGAGTTTGACCTCCTTGGTTTCTGGGAGAAGAATAAAAGTGTCCTTCCGATCCATAACTTAGTGTTCCGAGGAGATGTGGGTCCCAAGAAAGCGGCTTCCGCGAATGTGGAATTCGTCTTCAGTGCTGCTGGTAGCTTGTTGGCCGATTATCATGCCAACAGATTGTCTCACGGTGTGATGGAGCAATATATGGTTGTGGGAGGCAACTGGAAGTTCCCTTGGTTGCGCCCTACGATGCGAGCTATTCAAGAAGCTTACAAAAAGATGTTCGGGTTTTGTGATACAAAGGATCGGGAGCTGCCTGACCTAGAAAGTGAATTGGAGGGGACAGATGGTGCTGGCGATAGCACAGAGCCTCCAGTCATTGCTTTAGAATAGTATGTCACATACTATTTTGTGTGCTATGTAGCAAGGTGAGAAGCGGCGACGGAGTGTGCCTTGAGCAGTGAGCATAAATATGGATCGCACAGCCTGACAGGCACCATAAAAGGTAAATATTTGACTTTGTGACTTGATATGGCCTGATTGTTTCCTTATATTTTTCGTTGTCGGCGACTTGCGCATGACCGCATTTTCTTTTAGTAATATGATAAGCATGCTGCCGTGATAACGGGTATAGTCTGAAAATCAGCCTATGCATAAGGTGAAAATAAGCCTATGCATAAGGTGAAAATCAGCCTATGCATAAGCTCAAAATCAGCCTATGCATAAGCTCAAAATCAGCCTATGCATAAGCTCAAAATCAGCCTATACATAAGCTCAAAATCAGCATAATAAGCTCAAAATCAGTAGCATAAGCTGAAAATCAGCCTATGCATAAGCTGAAAATCGGCCTGTGCATAAGCTCAAAATCAACCTATGCATAAGCTCAAAATCAACCTATATGTTTGATAAACCCTATGCGCTGTGAACTCGAATCACCAGGTGTCAAAAGGTGGGCCTATTTAGCAGCTAAATAGGCCCATCTCTGACAAGACCAGTAAAAATTCATACGGCGCCCCCAACCGTCAGTAAAAATATGTTCCTTCAGTGTAATTAGAACATAAATCATATGTGGTGACGCCCAATTTTCATTATATATTGATATATATTGATAATATCGATATATCGATATATTGAATCTGATAATTATTTGTTGATCACGATTGAATACTTATTGTTATTGGTCGATGTTTTTTTTTAACTATCGTTGTTGATCGATATTTTTGTCAAACTATCGTTATTGATTGATAATAATCGGCACCTATTGTTATCGATTGATATAAAATATTGCCTATCGAAAAACTATCAATACGGCAAAAAACTTTCGATATTACTCCTTGGATTTTGGCCCCCCAAGGACCTGCGACGGCCTTTCACGGCGCCACAGGCCTACGACAGCCTCCCGCGGGACTGCGACAGTCTCTAACGGCGGGCCTGCGACGGCCTCCCACGGGCCTCCGACAACCTCCCACGGGTATGCGACGGCCTCTCACGGGCCTGCGACAGCCTTCCATAGCGCACGGGCCTGCCACACGCCTCCCACGGGCCTGCCACACGCCTCTTACGGGCATGCATGCGATAGCCTCTACCGGGCCTGCACCGACACTGGCAAGGCAGGCCGAAGGCCTGCGCCGACACTGGCAACGAAGGCAGGCCGAAGGCCTGCACCGGCCTTGGCACCGCCTGCAAGTGCGGGCCGAAGGCCTGCACCGACATTGTCAAGGCAGGCCGAAGGCCTGCACCGGCCTTGGCACCGCCTACAAGTGCGGGCCGAAGGCCTGCACCGACACTGTCAAGGCAGGCCGAAGGCCTGCACCGGCCTTGGCACCGCCTACAAGTGCGGGCCGAAGGCCTGCACCGACCCTGACACCGATTACAAGGCAAAGATGCCGAGCTAACTTGGCAAGGTCGGACCGGATCCGATGTCGACACTGGCTTGTAGACCCGCCACACACGGTCGTAGCCATCAAGGGAGATGCCGAAAGCCGACCGCTGTACCTGCCGGATTAGGTGCTCGTAGAATTCGGAGAAGTGAAAGAAGGTGTAGTCCGCCGCAATCGACTTCGCCCACTCTAGGAAATCCACAAGGTCGTCTCGTGCCTCCGCCTCGCACATGATGCGGAGAAACCCCCGCTCCCACTCCGCCATGTCCTTGCACTTCCTGGATTTCGGGACCACCGTGAGGTCCCCGTCCTTCCACTTGATCCTGCCCTGGTCCTCTTGCTGCAATCGCTGCACTGGCGCGACAAGCACGTTCACCCCCGCCAGGTGCCCCCGGGTCGGGATCGCAGAGGAGGGGGACCCCGCACCTGGAGGGCGGACGATGTCTTCCAGAGCGAGATCGCCACGAAGAGCCCGCGCCAATTGCTCCTCGTTGACCATCCTGAAGGGGCTCCCAAGTGTCGCCAACTGCTCCTGACGAGCCGCGTCCAGAGGAGGGAGCAAACCGCGTCCCCCTCCCGCAGCCCGAGCCTCCTCCTCCTCGCCCTCGAATGTCACCCGCTTTCTCTTCTTGAAGAACGTGGCAGGCATCACATCAGTCAAGGGAAAAGACAGCACCCTTCACTTGATGAAGCACTGAAATTCCCCCACTCTCGCCTGCAGCAAGTGAACAAAAGCACGCCAATGTTCCACCGTCGCCTCCTTCCCCGCCGGGAGCTCGTCCAGCTCACACTCCTCCTCCGCGAGCTCTGGCAAGGCGTGCACCATCGCTGGGAAAGCGTTCGCCTCCAGCGCTTTCATCGGCAACTTACCGAACGGGTGAATGCCCTTGAGCAGAGTCAGTTGGGAACGAAGCTTCGCAGCCTCGTGGACCAGATCCGCACATGCCTGCGCACACTTGGCCATGTCCTAGCCCTCAATCGTGGCAATGGAATCCCGCAGCGCTTGGGCAAGCAACTCTGCCTCGGGCAGCACCGTCCCCCCGCTGAGCAGAGCCGCGCCCGCTGGGGCCGATCCCTGCGTCTCCAGAGTCGCCAATCGCGAACCCAAAGCATCAAGCTTTTGGCCCAAAGCCGAAGCAATGGCTGCCGCGATCACGTCCGGAGACACCGTCGCCGCAGGGGTAGTGGCCGCCACCGCGGCAGTCCCGGTGCCCGGACCCATCGTGGCCCCAGCCGTCCCAGCAAGGACGCCTGCACCGGGGCCACCTGCTCCCACCGAAGCCGCGGACACCGCTGCTGCGGGGGCGGAACCTACCGCCGCGACAGTCCCGATGCCCGGATTACCAGCGACCCCGGCCGTCCCAGCAGGGACGCCGCCACCGGAGTCACCCGCCCCGACAGGGCCGGAAGATGCAACCGCTCCCACGCCTGCTCCTGATGCACCCGATGCTGATCCGCCAGCAGCCGAGACAACCGTCCCGGTCGCAGGCACCGGCGCCACCAACTGAAGCAAAGCCTGCGCCCATGTCGTGACTTGATTGAACTTTTCGAATTCTGCACTCTTTCGCGACGCCCAGGCACCTGACATCACCGGCCACAATCCCACTGAAAGGGCGCCCGAAGAATCCAGAGAAAATAATGCAGCCTCCAACAGAATCTCCGTGTGCTGCAGTACCTCCTGTGGCAACAACTGTAAATCGGCAAGACTCGTCCTCACCCAATCCAGAATCTGCCCGCGCTGCTTGTCCCATGAAGTGGACCGCATCCGAGCGGTCACCTTAGAAAACTGCAGCAATGTCCGCAGCCTCGCCTTTGCCACGGAAGAAGTCCAAAGAATCAAACGGTCGTTCGCACGAACCATGTCTCAAATTTCCTTAGATGCGAAAAAGAAGTGCCTCACGACGTCCAATTGGCCACCAAACCGCAGTAAAGAAATCCGCGCGATGAATTACCCCATAACACCCGCAAAGATCGATGAAACACTTGCCGGTGCTGCTACGACTGCACTCCGGAATCAATATTCTCCACTTAGCCAGAACTCTGCGGCCATACACGTCGCACTCCGCACAACGAACACGAATCATAGCTACTGGAAAAGTCGGGAAAGCAGTACGATCACTCTGCGGTCTGATCGGCATGAATTAATAGAAGCGACGCGCGAAATTCGGCAGTCTCGCACAAGAACAACCCAAGTAGTGGCCGGGAAAAATACGCGGAGCAACGAAATCCGCTGACGGTTTCCTGGGGAGCCAAAGTTGGCACGTAATGCGGCACGAACAAGGAACGAACGCCGGATGAGTCCAGCAGCGACGATTCACCAAAGCTGCATTCAAGAAAAATTCCGCCCGCACTGCCGAAACGTCCGTCTGAGTCGCCGCGTCCGCCAAAGTCGGCTCAGAAATCCCACTGCCTTGCTGAATACCTTTAGCAGGCATAAAATTGTAAAATGCTAGCGTAAAAATTTTCCACACTAATCTCAACTAGAATATTTTTACGAACTTCAGAGCGGAAAGCAGGGCTTTCGGGGTTCGGAAGTGTGGAAACTGACTCTCCTTTGGGCGTCCGCAATTGATACTCCCTTGCGGACGGTGTCACCCCGTGACACCCCGATCGGGACGCCACCCGAGATGTGTCGTATTCCCGATCGGGCCCTCTCCCGGGCGACAGAAGTCGCGCCTGCTCGATTTCTTAGATCAGAATAACGAAATTATCGCGAGCGATAATTGTGAAACGTATGTTGCGCCTGTAGATAACCAAATTCAGGACGTGACGTGGACTGTAATGCCAGCGGCGCGGAAGCACATGGAAGCTGACCGACAGCGCGCAACGCGGGTGCGACATACTTCTGTAGAGCTTTGCGGGGAGGTTCACAAACTGCCAAAGGTGCCACGTGGGTTGGAACTGCCAAAGTTAGCGGAGCAGGATGTGGAAGACCACCCGTAGGCGCTGCACTGAGGTGTGCTGTGCTAACAGTTCAGCGCGAACGTGGCTTCCCCGTTGATCACCTGCGTCAGAATCACTGGGCTCACTGCCAACTTGCGATCCACCCGAAGGGCGGTTAACCTGAGAGCATGTTTGGGACAAACTGCTAAGCAATTGCGTGTGCATCTTCACCAGACGGCGTTGGTTAGGTTCGAAAACCAGAAGGGCACCCTCTTCAATCACTGTATGAGCCACTACATCTGATAACTCGTCGAAGTCACCCATGAACGCCAGCGCGGGACCCGAAAATTCCTTGTATGTCTCCAGCAAACGACTTTAGGCATGCTAGCTCGCGGCGTAACGTGAAACGGAAGAATCACCAGATAGGATATGTCTTCCTGCGGTTTCCGAGTTTCCAGGTAGGTCATAAATAGCTCAGGAAACGGCAAGAAATAATCTGTGCAATCAGGTGACTGTTGTTGCCGCAAAAAAAAAGCATAGTTCCCAACGTTGAAGAAATTTTCCAGACAGTATTTATGAATCACTTCGGCGTAGTCTCAGCATCTGACAAAGTTTTTTGTTTCACTCTCGCACGTGATAGCGCGGCAATACTGCAGATCAATCCAGAAAAACAGTTGTTTTGACGCAGCCGTTCCTGGGTATGGTGCACTACATGAGTGGACACTTTGTTAATCCTACAAATCTTCTGCCCACATGTGCCAAAGATGTGGCGTAGCCATTTCAAGTCATGCAGTAGGCATTTGTTTCAAATGATTGAGGCATGCAGCTGAAGGCAAGCAAGGTGGATGTTTGATCAGGTTTGCTGCGGTTGGAGGTGGTCTGCTCCTACTTGGGTTGTACTTCAGGCGGGCATACCTTGACAGCTTACCTATACCTGAGTCCCATGCACAGCGCCTAGAGCGATTAGAGAACTGGGTTTTCATACCAACGTGAACTGCATAAAGCCTGCGGATGCCGGGAGGGAGAGTGTTGTGCGTGTTCACATTTCTTGTTGAGAGCGTTCCCAAAACTGACCATCGCCTGCTTGACAATGTTTGCAATCCTCTACGCAATACATCATCGTTCAGTTTAGACACGCCTTTTCCATCAATGAGTTCTTCCCTCATGATAACGATATCCAATGATTGCGCTTCGGTGAAAATATACGAGTTGCGGGGGTGTGGTTCCTTGGTGTTGGAAAAACGGAAATTCCAGAGGCTAATCAGAGCCCCCGATCTCCCTGCGCTTGGGTGTGTATTTTGAACTCACGTTGTTGACAAACGTGAACTGTGACGACTGGTACTTGTGCCACGCACATTTGTGTATTATAGACTTACAAGTAGCCGCAAAGATTTCACTATTCGAAGCTGTGCGCTGCTAGGTCACATTTTGGGATTGTCTACCTGTCGAGTCGACCCACAGGGATAGCTGCACGCGCCATATGTCCGCGATGACTTGCAGCTCTGCATAAAAATATTTGTGCAGCATTTATTAGTACCTCATGATATTGATTTATCTATTTGTAGTTATTACTTATACTTATATATAAGCGGCGTGTTTGTCACGGTCTGGGTGATCCTGGATGCCTCTAATATATGGTGTCATATCAATACATTTGTATTCGATGTGGTGGTGTTTTTTAGAGTGATATAATATTACTTATACATACAATCTCACCATCATAGATAGGAAATAATCCATGCATTTCCATGCATATAAGCTGCACTGTGCCTTAATGATTCTCAATTACACTGGCATAATGTTTTAATCTGTTGGTTAGAATTCACAAGCAGGCCGCTTCCCTAGCGTACTGCTTGGGGTATTCATATTTGCTTGTGGCGTTGATGTGTGACATTTTACGCTTCGTCTGCCCCGCTAAATGCATGCATTTCCCCTGAATTCTTTATGGATTAAGGTTATGGCTACCGCATATAAATAACGATGATGATTCTATTTATCAATTTCAAAGCTGCATGAATTATAGCATAAGGGCCATAGCATAATTTTCCAACGTCCGTACGGTAGGCTTCTCCTCAGATTCTGGATTGCCCAGAGGCGGAGGCGTACTCTCCGCAGGACTCTTGCCGCGTTGCCCCATAGCGGAGCTTGGTCGCGCCGTGAAATTTAGCGTGATAAAAACTTGGCACCTCTACGTATAACATAAGTTGACCCATAACCTTTTAGAATTCAACAAGGGTTACTAGCAAAAGCAAACGATAACTTTCAATAACAAAGTAAAAATCGGATTACAGGGTGAAACACCGGGAAGTCACATGGCCAATCATTACTCTATCGAGGCGATTGGGCAGTGCAAGTGAAAGTTCACAAAGTTTGAAGTCACATGTCACTGCCAGTTCATACCGACTGTAGTGACACATCTAGATCTATTACTTCCACTGTCTTGCCGATGGCCATACTTAGATCTTACGGCCATGATCCGTTATATAGGGTTTCATATATGTAGATCCTACGGTCATGATCAGTTCTGTAGGGTTTCAGATCTATATATAAGGGTTTCTTAGGGTTTATTCAGGGTTTGAGCTTCCTGAGAGCTCTACAAGTCCTATATAGTCAGTCCTTACACCAAACTGAGTAGCAGGCACTGCTATGCCATCATCTTCTTGTGCTCAGAGAGTCATCTTGTGCTGACCATCATTCCGGATGCGCGGTGGTGTGCTAAGAGAGCATTGTGCTGACCATCATACTTGCCGCGCGGTGGTGTGCTAAGAGAGTGTTCTGATGGCCATCCTTCTGGCAGCATCGCGGTGTGCTAAGAGAGTGTTTCGCTGACGATCATTCTGGCCGCACGGTCTTGTGCTAATAGAGAATCGTATACATGGGTAATCTGTATAATATATGTTTATCAAATGTCACACTGTATGAACATTGTACAGTATGCAATAGACACGATATGACCATTATACGCTGTGTGCCATACGTATTGATTCACATACCCAATGGTATGTCAATGGAAGGCATTGATATGCCATGACAACAGGGTATGTGCAGTTAATCACTGCAAATCATATTCACTCGTTATATCGTTTTTCAAATCATTATATAGCAGCATACCATAACGATCCATCCATAGGGATCAAGTCAAAGCTGTGTGTGGCATATAGATGGAAATTGCCATGTGATTATATCGCCACGAATCAAATGGCAACGACCAGGTATCACTAGTGTGCCGTCACACATCAGGATCAATATCATAGAATCGTTTTGTATCGCATAGTATAACATGATATCGTGAAGAAACGCTATCACAATTCTTGGTGCAATGGTGTTCGCGACAGAATCTAAGACGGATATCTCTTGCGCATCTTGAAACACCGTGTGCGGTTCCATTTTCGTATCTTAGATATATGTTACGGTATAAGCTCGTCGCGCGCATATGCGCCAGGCGCGCTTGTAATGGTCGTGAACCCTTGCCTCGTGATACAAGCCTGCACCAGTACAAGCGCGCCTGAATTTACAGTTACCCCACATATTTTTATAAGCAGGTTAGAGGGTCTATGGGGGTGCTACGGGAGGTGCTGGGGGATGTTATGGGTTGCTTGAGGATTGTGGGGGGGTTTTCGGGATGTAACGAGTTGCGTTTAGGGTTTTGTTTTGGGATTTTGAGTTGAGTTGTAGGGTTTAGTGATTTAAGCAGGAGGGAGGGTTATGGGGGTGTGGGAGGGAGGTGTTGAGGGTGGTTTGGGGGGGTGTTTGGGTGTGGTTAGGGGTGTTGACGGCGGTTGGGGGGAATCTTTGGATGTGGTTTGGGGGTGTTGTGGTGTGGTTAAGGGGTGTTTGGGTCTGGTTTGGGGAGGATAAATATCCACACCACCCAGAAACCCCAATTCACCGAACACCGAACACCCCCAAACCACCACCCCATACTATGCCGGCAGCCCCCAAGCCATATCCCCACACACCCAAGTCATACCCGACACCCCCCATACCACACCCGACAAACCCCATACCACCTCAACACCCCCACACCACAGCACCCGACACTCCCCATACCACACCCCGACACCCCATACCATACCCACACACCCATAGCATACCCGGCACCCCCACACCATACCCGACACCCCCACACATACCCGACAAACCCCCACACCATACCCACAGCCCATATCATGCCCACACCCCTCATACCATACTAACACACCCTCATACCATACCACCACACCCCCATACCATACCCACACACACACCCATACCATACCCCCACCCCCATGCTGAGATACCATACACACACACACACCACCCACCATACCCGACACCCCTACTCACCATACCAACCCCCCATACCATACCCGACACACCCACACCATACCTGCACACCCCCTCATACCTCACTAACACACCCCTCCATACCATGCCCACGCGCACCCCATACCATACCCACACACCCCCATACCATACCTCACCCCCATATCAAGATACCATACACACACACACCCCATACCAGCTGTATATGCAGCTGTCGGGAAGGCGACGACCGGGTGGTGAACTATCGGCCACCGGGAGGGCTTGGGACACACAGGCAACTGTGGGGATGGGACCCCAAGTAGAAACAGTGCGGCGTGACAGTTACAGCGCAATTGTGGAGCGCATTGCTCAAGTTCGCGGCCACCTCGCAAGGCAATCGGCGCAAGGGCTCCAGTCACGGGGAGTTGGTGCTGGGGGTAGAGGGCTACAAGCGCAAGTCGATGGCGGATGCGCAAGTTTGGATGAGGGCAACCCAGTTTATCATTCCCAGCCCCTTGGGACAGCGCTTGGGCATTCTGGCCGTGGCGTGGGTGGGCAAGCTCTCTTGGGACCAGGCTGTAGGGGGCAGCGGGGTGATGTGGGGTGTGGGCTTGGTGGTGGAGGGGTGGCTCGATTGGCGGAGGTGAGCCGGCTCCAGAGACACAGCAGCAGTGCGCCGGCAGGACAGCCGCAGAGGGGCTCAGGTGGCCCAGTGAGGCTCAGGGAGCAGAGGGGTGGTCTTGCGCGTGGGCTTGGTGGTGGAGATATGGCTCGCGCAGCTTGGGGGGCAGGGATGAACCGGCTTCAGGCACAAGGTGGCAGTGCGCTGGCGGTGCAGATGCAGAGGGGCTCGGGTGGCTCAGCGAGGCTTAGGGGGTCCCATTCTTCACTAGTGAGCTCCAGAGAATCCGGATGAGTGTCCCGAAGTGTGTGCTGAATCCTTTGATCCCCGGCGTGCGTACATAATGCAGTCTCCTGTGGCTACGGGTGCCAAAGGAGTCGCAAGGATAAGCATACGCACACCCCATACCATACCCTGACACCGCCCATACCATACCCACACACCCCCGATACCAAGATACCATACCCACACACACACCCCATACCATACCCCGACACCGCCCATACCATACCCACACACACCCCATATCATACCCACACCGCCCATATCATACCCCCCACACCCCCAAGTCATGCCCCGCCACCCCCGCCAAGTCATGCCCCAACACCCCCCAAGCCATAGGCCCCCATACCCCCTAGGGGCACCGTAGAAGTGCTCAGGCGCGCTTGTACTAACGCAAAGGCGCGCGTATACCGGAATAATGTGCACGCATATGTGTGCGGCACGCTTGTACCGTAACATATATGTTGTTGGATGATTCTGTTCCTTTTGCTGTTTGCCGCATTATACACCCACCTCAGATTACACGAATTGTGTAACACAAATGTGTGTTTGTTCTAACAATCACACACATACAAGTGGAGAGTATGGGGACCCCGGCTTAGAACCAAGCAATTTATGCACCATCATATCGAACATAACAAATGAAAACACATCAAACCCATGATAATGGTAAAGCGCAAGACAATACATGCCGCTGAATGCTGTAGCACACACAACATCACCCGCAATCCCGCACATGACGTGGCAGATGCCGCACGCGAGCATACACATGCAAAGTGGTTCCACATACTGTCAATTAGATATCACATATGTACCCGCATGTTTACGTTCTACCACGTGCATAATAACTAATGTTTAAGAATTATGTGTGATGTGATGGTGTTTTTGGAGTGAATGCGACAATACTTGAAAAAAGATGTATAGCATTGCACGAAGTGTTTTGAGACTTGCATACCACAAGTGTAGTGATTATTATATGTCACTATTCACTCTGGCTTACCACCACACATTGTGGTCATTATCATATGCTTGTGCGGGCATGTGGCCTTCGTGGGCGTGCGGGTGCATGATGGGCTTGCGCGGGCAACTGGATTATTAAATGCGTGTGCGGGTGTGTGGCTTGCACGGGAGCATGAGTTATGTACTGTACCGGACATCCACTATGCGTGCATGACAGGCTAGCCTGTTTTGTTTGTGTACGGTGAGTGGTTAATCAACTGTAGAGATGCAGTGCGTGTGTGCATTATGTATCGGCATACATAATGCATCTTACTCAAATAGAATTGCAGGTGGTGCAGGGCTCGCTGCGTCATATTAAGGCACCGTGTTTGTCACGGCTGGGTGCCTATGACAATCTACGATGTCGTGATTGTACATTTTTATGGAACACAATGGTCTTTTTGGAGTGTATATGGCGAATGTCAGCTGGGTTGGGGAGGGGTGAAGCTCTCTCTCCCCCCTGCAGTTAAGGTTGCAGTGGAATGGGGGGGACAATTTCATGTTCTGCATTGCCTCGCCCCCCCCGCCCCCAGCGAGAGCAATGATTGTATATTTCAAATATGTCTATATAACGTATATTTTGTATGTTTTGCATGCTTCCTGTCTTACCACGTTCAGGAAAGTGAAAAGGAAAATAGGATGAGCACCCACCAAATCGGAAAGGCAGGCCCTGGAAGACAGGATGGTAGCAACCACCGCGGGGAGCAAGGTCAATTCGACTGCGTGAGGATGCCAAATGTGAGTGGCCTGAATATCTCAAGCTGAGGGGCATACCTCATAAATCCTCTTGATGCCGAAAAGGGCGCACACAAAGTGCTCGTCCTTCCCATTATTGCGAGGAATTGGCAAACTGTCCTGCACTTTGGACGCTGGATGTGTGCTTCATATATACAACATATATATTTTGTATACTTCCTATCGTACTACGTTCAGGAAAGTGATAAGCAAAATATGAGCACCCACCAAAGAAAAGGCAAGCCCTGGAAGACAATCAGGACGGTAGCAACCATCGCAGGGGGAAAGATCAATTCGACTGCGCAAGAATGCCAAAAGTGAGTGGCCTGAATATCTCAAGCTGTGATATACGTGGGCACACCTCAGAAAGCCTCTTGATGTCGGAATGCACGTACAAAAAGTACTCCTCCTTGCATTCACGGCACGTGGAATCGGCAAACTGTCCAGCACTTGGGACGCTGGATATATGCTTACAGAACTCCAAATGAAATGTTGATACACTGAACGGACTTATTAGCATAACAACTCTGCACGAGATTTAAGATGACTGTCATGCGTCACGTAATAATAATCACTGTACGGGATGCAACAAGCGAGTACGGGGAGCAACAAACACATATACTCACCCTCGGGCGAAAACGAACAACGAGAAAATGCAAATGACACATGTTATAGCAACACAAATATATAGACATGTACAACCCATATGGGGCAATGCTTTGAAAGTGGGCCGACCCACGAGGCGTGCTGAAATGCTAATATACATGTACTGTACTCAGTCATCCGGAGGAGTGTCAATTGCTACTCAGCAACATGATAATACCCATTGCACCATGTTAATTACTGCTGTTGCACTTTATCATTTTCACCATAGGTAGTATTTCTCATTTCTCATTTTTCAACCCAAACATATGCACACACGCGCGCGCCCACACACACATATATTGTGAATGGCATGTCGCGCACCAACCAAAGCCAGCACACCACGATTCCAGTGACTAATGAAATAATGCAGAAACTGGGTGGGACTGTGCCATGATATCATACCCACACCCGTGTGTGTACGTTATATATGTACGATTGTTTGTCGCCGTACACAAAATCACAATGATACGCAAAGCTGGGCATGCTACGTTTAAATTTCAAATTTCTGAAGTCACTTCAAATATGCTTCTGCACAGTAAATTTGCATGTGCTACCAAACACATTTTTTTTAAAGCGCAGAACAGAAACAGCAACTCTGATTTCCCTTTATGTGCTCTGTGTCTCAACTGCCTGCGGTTAATCGAACATTGTCCCATCAGCGATGCCACAACTACCCAGGCAACTTCATATATAGTATTCACTCTGGCTTACCACCACGCATTGTGCGATATGTGCCAAGCAACAGAGGCATCCGATTGTCAAATCAGACCGTGATAATCACGACGCGTGTCCCGGCGTGACGGGGCAAACAAGGCTACACACGAAGCGATTCACAGCGTGAAACACACATACTACATGCACCACGTGATTATCCGTACACGCGTGACAATGCATGCTGCGTTACGAACACATGCATGTAGGCAGCTGGCTCGATAACGCGTACCCTTGGAAAATATAAACGTCTCAAAGCCGAACTTGTGCGTGGTTATCAGGAACGGACCGTTCACTGCGCGTGCGTATATGCACTATTTGCAATATTCTAGCAACAGTCGCACTGACCACAATTCTTACAAACAAGTCGTGACTTTGTGTACGATACTGTAGGTGTATTGTATCCGTGCTGTCCTGAGCTGAGCTTTGGATGCAGCTGGCTCGTTTACACACGCGGATGATACTGGGTTGTATGCATTGATGGAAGAATATATAGCTCATACGCCATGGCTGCACACGTCGTATCGAATATTGCAAACGTTTCGTACGACGTGCCGTTGTTAAGCCTCCTGTCTTGTCTTATATATAATTACCGACTTCATTACAGGATTTCGGATCTTCCGGATGCAATGCATGTAGATCATCAAACTCTGCAAGCTCCGCCGAATTCCCAGCGAAAACCCAAAAGTCTCCAAAGAATGACGCAGCTTACTCACGTCATCTCGTTGCACTCGGACACCTTCATCGCTCCACCGCAGCTCATCAAACTGACACCGACCGTCGCACTTGGACACCTACATCGCTCCACCACAGCTCATTAAACTGACACCGACCGGCCGTCGCATACATAATAGAAGCTGAACGCGTACCCTCAAAAAGGTTCTTTGGATTGTGCGTGCGGTCTTGCTAGATCTGAAAAGCCCTTGAGCAGGGCCTTTGAATCTGTAAAGAAATCGAGGTTTGGACAGATACTCACAACGTTATGAACGATTGAGTGCCGGGGGGTGTGGATGCCCATAAAACACTGCTCCAACTTCACCAAAAAAATGCCTTGCAGCATTTCCCTTAGTGAGTGACACCAAGCCACACATTCCTATTTAGATATCCGAACGACTCACACTCATTTATTTTAATTATGTGTGGGTATAATTATTTATATTCGTGGTCGCGTAAATGCATAGGGTTTGTACATCAGCTTTTCGGCCTCTTGCACATTTGTTTCCCGGACGTCAAATAACCGGGTACCAGATGCCAGCATGAATTAGTGGCATGTCATAAACATTGGAAAAGGGGTCGTTCAAGACGTAGCTAAAGTGATATTTGAATCACATCAGTGCCTTGGGGCTTTGGTCAATCAAAATATAACATGCAAATTATTGTTTGCAAACACAAATCCCGGTATTTTTCGTTGCGTATTCCAAAAACCCAATATATCCTGTGATATTGTGTATGCGCTACGAGAATACATGAGCATGTGTATGGTTATATAAGGGTGAAGAGCGTTCAATGACCTGCAAGTAAAGAACATATTTGCCTGATAGCACTTCCAAAGTCCATATGGGCACATTTCCCTGCACTGCATCAACTTCGGGTAAATTTTCCAAATCAGGTCCATTACAGTACTAGGGTTACCTAACCCAAAATGACTTTCGATTTAACCAAACCCGAATTCGAAAACTTATGAGCGAGTATGAGCGAGTTGCCAGAAGTGAATCGGATTTGAATTGTTTGTGCACACGGTATCATTTCAAAGGTACCGATGAGTCCGATTAAACGTTGAATTTTGGGATGCGAACGCGAATCTGATAATTTTGATGATCAAAAACACTTTCGGAAACCTCTGGGACCGGTTTCGTTGATACTTAGAAATCAATTATGGTCCAGCATGAAACAATAAGGTTAATGAAGTGGGAACTTCCGAAAGCTAATCACAAGCTCCAAATATGGATGCACGTTTCTCTCATCAGATTCACACACACACACACACACACACACAAGCTTTCATGCCAAATTAATATGAAACTGGGACGAAATCATACATTTCTGCAGGAAAATAACTTGAGGCACTCCCCTCCTCCCGCCATGCATGTGCTGGAGCTCCAAGGCACGTATACTCAGCGAATCCAACAAACAATCGGACGAAGAAAATATATATGTAGTTTACCATACAGCATTTGCAGGGTGAAAATATATATGTTGATACAACATTTTTTTATGATGTCCCCTATGGGCTTTCAAGTAATCGAATAATGCCGATTTCAAACTCATTTTCAACCTTAGTATCCAAGCCAAGAAATGTGGCATATTTTACATGTGAGAAGAAGACTTTTCAACCCTGTGATGCTTATGTGCATCATTCCATTATCACATATATTTATTCACTGCACTATTCTTGCCATGCAATGGAGAGCGCCATTTGGAATTCACATATATTTGATACCATTATTTGCTCTTTATCTGATACTGGTATTTGCTCTTTATCTGTATCTTATTTCATCCAGCACACACATTGGACATTTACTCAATCGTTGGCACATCTTACAAATGCTAGTTAATCAGTACAGTACCAACAATCAACAAAGTTAAAACACGAACATCTGTCAACCCAAGTAATAGCCCTCACACTGCTATAAATACACCCAACGTGTTATGGCTGATGTCCATATGTGGGTCACCGCTTCGTCGCTGCTGTGCACCAGTGATTTCAGCTGACTAGCAAGCTGATGGGTCATACATACTAGTCTGCATAAGAATGATCGTCCATGAATAAAGTGATCTGGAAATCCGACCATGCAGACGGGTGCGTCTCAGTGACTTCAATGACTACTGTATTGTTGTATAATACATGCCAGCGCGTCTTCGCTTACCCAACTTGCTTAGGTTACTGGATTGCGCATCACCGCAGGCACACACACACACACACACACATATAATTATATGTGCCTAGATGTCTTGGTTACGTAACCGATGTTACTCGGTGTGTGTGTGCGCGTGCGTGCGTGTGTGTGTGTGTACACCTACGCACACACGCACAAATAAATCGGTGTTCCTTGCACTCGCACACAGTACTATGCAACTCAGCTGCACACTGTACATCAATGCGGTCGGAGCTGAAATCTGCTGCACAGAAGAGCGGATGTGGTCGTCGCCCGCGAGCCATTCATCACTCTACCAGCAGCACTTCGAGATGTGGATGATGCTACACCCGGAGCGAGCGGGCTGAAAAATGAACTGTGCTGTACGACCGGAATAAACGTGCCATAGTTATTTCGTTTATTATTACCCATGGAAGTGTTTCTGCTGCAAGCGGCACTACCGCCGCCACCTGGCGAATGAGCCCACGACAACGACGAAAAATTGTGAAGCAACGCAATGGTTTCGTTGTGAGTCTTAAGCGTCGGCGCAGTATATTTGGTAATATACGCTGGCGACAGCTTAGCCATAGCGGAAGCTGCGCTTCGATATGCGACTGTGTTCAATTTGCGATCATACACATATGAATAATCTCCGGGATCATTGCGGTTGATATGATCTTGCCCAAAAACCTGGTTCAATCGTGCGACAAAATCATTTACGAAGTTCCTATCCAAATTTTGTAAGGGAATGTGGCGATCGAAACTAGCAGAGTCAGCATCGTCCTCCGCCATCCCAGTACAAACTTCTCCCAAGCATGTGTAGTTACTATCCGACTGGCGGCACGCTGATACTTGAATGAAACGATGTATTTCGGTGTCGGTGATATGTGGGTCCTCTGTATTGACCCCTGGTGACAGCGAGGCGGCATCACCAAAATCATTGGTCGATACTGGCATTGGCGTCGATGATGGAAGCAATACGTCGCAGGCATAATCACTACTACTGCTGGGTGACGGTTGCGACGGCCGGAAACTTTCTGACATTGGTATAATTGGGACCGCTACTGACAGATCCGCTGCTGTGCGATACTGCATCAGTCGTGATGACTGTACGGAGTCATCTGCAATGCTAGGTGAAGCGATACACGAAGGGTTGCAAACACTATATTTGGTGCATGTGAACCACTCATCGAGTCCAAGATGTGTGCAGTCTACGCACTGACATCCTGGTTCGTGGCTGAAGATGGTCATGCCGCATATCCTACATTCAGAGCTGCACATTGTTGGCACAGGAAGACCTCTGCACGCACTCAACTACAACCCTCGTCGAGCTCTGCTACTCGTGGCCTCACAATCGAAGCAGCTTGACCGACTATGATCAATGAGGCGCGCCTAACATAAGCATATCGGTGTGTGTGCACGCGCAACTTTATTCTGGCGTTCGCGATCAGCAGGGAGCGAGTAGTAATGATATGCGTCCGAGTGAGTGAGCTAGCCAGCTTTCATGCCAATCGTGATCGTCTGAACCAGCGGGAAGCAAACCGTTTTCGATCAGTTTTGAAAATATGGGACGTTCAAACCTGTGGCTCTTATCGTGTCGCGCGTGCCGTCAATCGTTTGTACCGTCAAATTCATCAAATTCATTTCTATATAAATTACCAATAACAAACGTCAAATTCATCGTGACTGTATGGTGGTGTATTTTTATATAGACGAATCAAAAGACGTGGCCACCTTCCTCCTGCACACGAAATTTCTGGGCGCCACGAGGTCCGGTCCGAATTGTAATTTTGAAAAAGTGTCCATCCATGCATTCCTGCATTTATACATATGCGTCTAATGAATCTCGGACAAATATATGGTGTACAAACGTATGCATATATGACTATGATGTGAATTACATGCCATCATGTCCAATGGGTTTATAGTTTAGTACTCGGCGCTTTCTCGAGGACCTATATACATGACATTCGGTGTGCGTACGGCAGAGTCGTCGCATGTACACGTATGCGTTCTCGCAAGTACAATCGACAATGTGGACGAGTTTCCGCCGCGTCTCGTACGACCCAAGTGGCCGCCAAAGTCATATAGAAAACTTAATAACCTCTGCTCCTTATAATTTGTAACCGGGCCAATTTACCTTACTAGGCGGGTCGATCTCAAAAGGAGATCTCCACTAGGCCATCTGACCGTGGGATCATGTGCCCGACAATACTTCGCTTTTTGCATCCCAACATGCCATGCCATAACGCGAGGGTGGCGTCGCGATAAATGTACGCGACTGCAGTGGCACTGTCATCGTTAGCGTCTGGCGATCGTGAGATGAAACATTCGACTGTATCGCCCGTTGGGATTCGAGCTTTGCTGCTGCTGCTGCTGCTGCTGCTACTGCTGATTGACTAAGGTACTAGGCCTGGTCGATCTTAAATTAAGATCTCCACTAGGCGCATCTGACGGTCGATGGGATTATTCATCTTGCCGACATGGCGCGCTCGAGAGATCCGAACATGAACATCGAGTCTGCCATTCCATTAATGATTTGACATTTCTCGATCCTCGCGTCTGCTATGCAATGTAAAAGCGAATCTATCTGATTTCCGAACATCGCGTCGGCCATGCGATGTTTAAATCATTTTCGCCATTACATCATATGACCGTAGGATCATGTGCGCGACAGTGCTTTGCTTTTTGCTTCCCAGCATGCCATGCCATAACGCGTGGGTGGCGTCGTGGTACATACACGCGACTGTTGTGGCAATGTCATCGTTAGCGTATGGCGATCGTGAGATGGAACATTCGACTGTATCGCCCGTTGGGATTCGAGCTTTGCTGCTGCTGCTGCTGCTGCTGCTGCTGCTGCTGATTGACTAAGGTACTAGGCGCTGTCGATCACAAATATGCGATCTCCACTAGGCGTCGATCTTTTTGGACAGCGCGATTAATTACCATGCGATGTTAACATGGATATCGCCATTACATCATCTGACCGCAAGATCATGTGCGCGACAGTGCTTTGCTTTTTGCTTCTCAGCATGCCATGCCATAACGCGTGGGTGGCGTCGCGATAAATGTACGCGACTGTTGTGGCACTGTCATCGTTGGCGTCTGGCGATCGTGAGATCGAAAATTCGACTGCGTCGCCCGTTGGGATTCGAGCTTTGCTGCTGCTGCTGCTGCTGCTGCTGCTGCTGCTGCTGATTGACTAAGTACTAGGCCCGGTCGATCTTAAATTAAGATCTCCACTAGGCGCATCTGACGGTCGATGGGATTATTTATCTTGCTGACGTGGCGCACTCGAGAGATCCGAACATGAACATCGAGTCTGCCATTCCATTAATGATTTGATATTTCTCGAACCTCGCGTCTGCTATGCAATGTAAAAGCGAATCTATTTGATTTCCGAACATCGCGTCGGCCATGCGATGTTTAAATCATTTTCGCCATTACACTATCTGACCGTAGGATCATGTGCGCGACAGTGCTTTGCTTTTTGCTTCCCAGCATGCCATGCCATGACGCGTGGGTGGCGTCGCGATAAATGTACGCGACTGCAGTGGCACTGTCATCGTTGGCGCCTGGCGATCGTGAGATCGAAAATTCGACTGTATCGCCCGTTGGGATTCGCGCTTTGCTGCTGCTGCTGCTGCTGCTGCTGCTGCTGATTGACTAAGTACTAGGCCCGGTCGATCTTAAATTAAGATCTCCACTAGGCGCATCTGACGGTGGATGGGATTATTTATCTTGCTGACGTGGCGCACACGAGAGATCCGAACATGAACATCGAGTCTGCCAGTCCATTAATGATTTGACATTTCTCGATCCTCGCGTCTGCTATGCAATGTAAAAGTGAATCTTTAATCTATCTGATTTCCGAACATCGCGTCGGCCATGCGATGTTTAAATCATTTTCGCCATTACACTATCTGGCCGTAGGATCATGTGCGCGACAGTGCTTTGCTTTTTGCTTCCCAGCATGCCATGCCATAACGCGTGGGTGGCGTCGCGATATATGTACGCGACTGCAGTGGCACTGTCATCGTTGGCGTCTGGTGATCGTGCGATCGAAAATTCGGCTGCGTCGCCCGTTGGGATTCGAGCTTTGCTGCTGCTGCTGCTGCTGCTGCTGCTGCTGATTGACTAAGGTAAGGTAAGGTAAGGTAAGGTAATTTGGTTTGGGTGAAGATTATAAAGGTCAGAGGTCTAGGCCCGGTCGATCTTAAATTAAGATCTCCACTAGGCGCATCTGACGGTGGATGGGATTATTTATCTTGCCGACGTGGCGCACTCGAGAGATCCGAACATGAACATCGAGTCTGCCATTCCATTAATGATTTGACATTTCTCAATCCTCGCGTCTGCTATGCAATGTAAAAGCGAATCTATCTGATTTCCGAACATCGCGTCGGCCATGCGATGTTTAAATAATTTTCGCCATTACACTATCTGGCCGTAGGATCATGTGCGCGACAGTGCTTTGCTTTTTGCTTCCCAGCATGCCATGCCATAACGCGTGGGTGGCGTCGCGATAAATGCACGCGACTGCAGTGGCACTGTCATCGTTGGCGTCTGGCGATCGTGAGATCGGAAATTCGACTGCGTCGCCCGTTGGGATTCGAGCTTTGCTGCTGCTGCTGCTGCTGCTGCTGCTGCTGCTGATTGACTATGTAAGTAAGTAAGGTAATTTACTTGGTGCCAAGATTATAAAGGTCAGAGGTAGGTAAGGTAAGGTAAGGTAATTTGGTTTGGGTGAAGATTATAAAGGTCAGAGGTCTAGGCGCTGTCGATCACAAATATGCGATCTCCACTAGGCGTCGATCTTTTTGGACAGCGCGATTAATTACCATGCGATGTTAACATGGATATCGCCATTACATCATATGACCGCAGGATCATGTGCGCGATAGTGCTTTGCTTTTTGCTTCCCAGCATGCCATGCCATAACGCGTGGGTGGCGTCGCGATAAATGTACGCGACTGCAGTGGCACTGTCATCGTTGGCGTCTGGTGATCGTGCGATCGAAAATTCGACTGCGTCGCCCGTTGGGATTCGAGCTTTGCTGCTGCTGCTGCTGCTGCTGCTGCTGCTGCTGATTGACTATGTACTAGGCCCGGTCGATCTTAAATTAAGATCTCCACTAGGCGCATCTGACGGTCGATGGGATTATTTATCTTGCCGACGTGGCGCACTCGAGAGATCCGAACATGAACATCGAGTCTGCCATTCCATTAATGATTTGACATTTCTCGATCTTCGCGTCTGCTATGCGATGTTAAAGCGAATCTATCTGATTTCCGAACATCGCGTCGGCCATGCGATGTTTAAATCATTTTCGCCATTGCACTATCTGACCGTAGGATCATGCGCGCGACAGTGCTTTGCTTTTTGCTTCCCAGCATGCCATGCCATAACGCGTGGGTGGCGTCGCGATAAATGTACGCGACTGCAGTGGCACTGTCATCGTTGGCGTCTGGTGATCGTGAGATCGAAAATTCGACTGCGTCGCCCGTTGGGATTCGAGCTTTGCTGCTGCTGCTGCTGCTGCTGCTGCTGCTGATTGACTAAGGTAAGTACTGTAAGTAAGGTAATTTGGTTTGGGTGAAGATTATAAAGGTCAGAGGTAGTAAGTAAGGTAATTTACTTGATGCCAAGACGATAAAGGTCAGAGGTCTAGGCGCTGTCGATCACAAATATGCGATCTCCACTAGGCGTCGATCCTTTTGGACAGCACGATTAATTACCATGCGATGTTAACATGGATATCGCCATTACATCATATGACCGCAGGATCATGTGCGCGACAGTGCTTTGCTTTTTGCTTCCCGGCATGCCATGCCATAACGCGTGGGTGGCGTCGTGGTACATACACGCGACTGTTGTGGCACTGTCATCGTTAGCGTCTGGCGATCGTGAGATCGAAAATTCGACTGCGTCGCCCGTTGGGATTCGCGCTTTGCTGCTGCTGCTGCTGCTGCTGCTGCTGCTGATTGACTAAGGTAAGTAAGGTAAGTAAGGTAATTTGGTTTGGGTGAAGATTATAAAGGTCAGAGGTAGTAAGTAAGGTAATTTACTTGGTGCCAAGATTATAAAGGTCAGAGGTAGTAAGGTAATTTACTTGATGCCAAGACGATAAAGGTCAAAGGTAGGTAAGGTAATTTGGTTTGGGTGAAGATTATAAAGGTCAGAGGTATTTACTTGATGCCAAGACGATAAAGGTCAGAGGT
>LGRX02034415.1:0-30780 GCA_001247695.2 Cymbomonas tetramitiformis | reverse complement strand
ACAACATCGGCAAGGAAACACTTATAGTGAAGAAGGGAGAAAGCGCACCTTGAGCGTGTGGCATCTCAGATTCAAACTGAGACCTCCAGACCTTTCGATCTGGCGCTCTATGAGCTATGAGCTCTTGAGCTAATGCCACTCGTCACATACACGGTTAGGGGCGTAACCCGACAGAGTTTACGCTTAAATTGAACCAAGGGAGAACAATTGTATTGACGTGTGCGTGTACCTTGCTACTTTATACTGCCTTTTCCAATCCGGGCGCTTTTAGGGCCTAAAAGCGCCCACCGCCAGTGGGTAGTACTTCGCCTAGGCTACTTTCAATACGTTCGCAAGTGCCCATCAACCTATGAATTTTCAGGTTCCAAACAAAATACAAGCTCTGAAAAACATATAGTAAATGCCGAACCTACGTATGCCCCTTAGACAAATCACGGGTGCCGAAAGCCGATAGTCTTTGCCAAACCTATGCCCCTTAGACAAAATTGAAAGTCCTACCATCTCTTCCCCAGCAACGTTACACCCCTGGTGTCTATTCTACTAATTTTTGGGCGGGTTAACAATACCTAAGAGCGATATTCGAGCACTCTGATATCCACAATAATTCGAGATAATTATCGCATAAACCCCATGCTTGGCAATGTTGATTGTAGTTAGTTTTGTGTGTGGAAACTTTAATTTCTGCTACTTGGATGGGTATACCGGGCTGAAATGGCGTTCAAAGTTAGGGCGGGTTGGCCCGAAAATTACGGCGGGTTAATCCCTAACTTCGTTTATTGTTGCTCCGCGTAGGCTACGTGGTGGTCCCAAGGGACTAAGTGACAATATTTGAAGGAAGTTTTATGTTTTGTGACCTTAAGTTTCGATCTAGAGCACTTCCCTATCGGTATAGACCAATCCTCAGCCCAAAATGTGTGGCGTTCTGCCAACTTTTTGGGGGTAATTTTGAAGGTTGATAAACGCCTGTTGTTCCTACTTTTTGCCCGAAGTCGATTACCAATCCTCAGACCAAAGTGTCTGGAGTTCTGCCAACTTTTTTTGGGTAATTTTGAGGGTTGATAAACGCCTGTTGTTCCTACTTTTTGCCCGGAGTCAATTACGCGCGCGATATCGTAGAAATGCATAGGTATTGGTAACCCGCCGTAACGACGTGTTACGGCGGGTAAACCCGCCTTTCGCAGAATAGACACTGGCATTGTTGTTTCTGGAATAAATTAAATCGGAGGTGCTATTATTACATATAAATGACAATGACAATAGACAAAGCTAATTATCTAAGTCAAACTTCAAAAATTCTACCGACAATACAAAAACAAAAAATTAAAAAGCAGTAAATTCAGGAGACAAACTCCGTTTCTAAGCCGACAAACAATTAGTAATGCGATAATTCAAAGTCACATATTACAGTTCATTATCGACAAACAAAGTATTATACCATAAATGGATACCAACTTAAGTGGTCACAGTGTTGCATGCTCACTCAGAGTCCTGATCAGAGTCTGCGCCTACTACTGCACACTTGCGCGCACGTTGTGCTTTCATTGCGCGTGCCAAAAGGTCGTGCAATTCATGAGCTTACTCCCTCGGGATACACCCTACAGAATCGTTTTCATCCTCCTCCCACGCCCAAAAAATTGTGTCGCCGTCAAACTTCACAGTCTCGGTGATTTTGTGCTTGCAATCAGAAAATGCATGAGCCCTGCTAACACTTTGAATACTGACTTGCTGTTTCTTGTTGTGGCCTACAAAAGCGGTGCTCGTGGGTTTGTAAAATGCTTGTGTCATCTTCCCTTCACTAAGATCCACCTCCATACACTCCAATAGTGTCAGGAGAGGAGACAACCTGTTTGCAATCTTGAACTGAAACGTGAATTCATCACGTTGGCTCGCCTTCACTATGAAGAATTCCCTCGCATCTGCGTTACCGAAGTCCTCCAGAGTGAAGTTCATTCCTTCACTAGCATCGGAATCGTAGCCGCGAGCGTCCTCGCCGTCCTCCGAACTACTATCATCCTGCGCATCACCACACAAGACATTGGCACTTCACCGCACCGTCCAAGCTCCCATAAAACGCTCAAGTCCCAACTACCAAGGAACACTCAGTGCATATGTAATGTGCGCACCGTGAGACGAGTGCGTGAAGGCCCAGCTGCTTCAGAGCCTCCCTGCTTCTGCCGCTTGCTCACCGTGGCGCCCCTCTCTTGCCTCGCGCGCTTCTGCGAAACACTGTCGGCTGAAACACCTCTCAGGTCCATCTCTTCGCTAAGCCGCTCGATCTCGTCAACATCGTCTGTATCTGGAGAGGGCTCTCGTTCCCCTTCATCTGCGGTAAGGTTGGAGCTGCCTTCTGCATATAGCTTTCCTGTATACAAAAGAACGAATCGAGAGTTAAGCCAATGAGAAAAACCACTCGCGAAACAAACAAACACTAAAACAAATTGAAGCCCAGCATACATAAATCGTTCTCACCTTCCGCGTTCAACGCTCTCGCTTTTTCTCGTGTCGCAGCAAGCAATGCCTCACTGATCCGGCACTTGGCCCAACCTCGAGCGCGAGCTGGGACGTCATTCTTAAACTTTTCATACACATTCAACGTCCACTTGCACAATAATGGCTTCACGTGCGATAAAGAAAAGTTGAATAGCATGCTCTGATACTCTACCCCTTCCCTGAGTTGCTCCGTGACTAAGCCAGCTATATATTCTTGTGACTCTGACCGTAAGCCAACTTTGATCGGACCCGTTCCATCGACGTCTGCCTTCTGTGCGTCTCCCGTCAACCCTCCCGGAACCTGACGGTGTTTAATCCATGGCCACAGATCCTTCACTTTCCTGTTGTACTCTGTTGTCGCCTGTGGTGGCCATTTGTCAAGAATCACTAGAATAGGATGGTCGGGCATCAAGCCTAGGCGCCGTTTCTTTTCTAAAGCATCCACCACAATTCTTTCCTTATACAACTGCAAGTTAGTCTCCACAGACGCCCAGTGATTGTGTGTGTGTGACCAAACGAAGTCCTTGTAGGCAGGATCGTCGCGAATCTCTCTGCTAGGCAAGCATCTGTCCGTTGTACCCGTAAATATCATTTGGAAACCAACGACATCCGGTTTCAAGTCACTTGGAGATGTGCCACGTCCCATGCATTCAAGCAACACTGCAGTGATACTACGTTTGTCGGCAAGCTGAATTAGAGGCACTCGAGTCGCTCCCCTCTGCGCATATGTGTTCTTGTGCACAGGGAAAATTTGCAACCCCATGTGATCGAACGCGTACACTAACTCAGGAGGAATGTTGTATGTCTCCATCTGATGAGCAATCTGTAAGATGAATGTCTCAATCGGTTGCTCCCAATCTTCGGGACGCTTGCCACTCGTTTTCGCCCGGCGTTTTACAAACCCCTCACTCTGAAGAAATCCACGCACCCAACGAGGCGACAAACCGAACGTATCGTTGAGAAGCGAAGGGCGCTTCTTCTCGACAACACTCCTCAGGGTAGGGGCGAGTATACTGGAAGCACCAGGCAGTCCTCTCTCAAGGTGGGAGCCAACGATTTCCTTGAGGATCTGGTAGACTTCAAGATCTGCTGTGACAGGAGTAGGCCCTCTCTGCAAGTGCTCCCACACGCAGCCACGAAGCCACGAAATACCAAATTCGTTAGACCTCAACCAAACTCGCCGTTACACGCACGAATATATATGCACAAATATGCACTGTGGGTGATACGTAACTAAATATCCAGTGAAACCGGTATTCCGTCAGCGAGCATTCGCAAGCAACGAACGAAGCAAGCGACAAAATGAAAACAACGAAAGATCGATATCGATGATCAATACTTGCGCGACTTACCTTCTTCGAAGCTGGCTTCACTTTCAACCAGTGTTTGATGTGAGAGTCTCTCAGTTTCTCACCAAGGGCTGTGCCTGCCCATACCAAGCTGTCTCGAAAGTAGCGGGCGGTTTTGGACGCGTTGTCCCCAAATTCCTTGCGTTTAGCAAGAACCATGAGCTTCTCCAATGGCTGCCACTGGTAGCGCGCAACGTCGCAAGCAGGCAAAGCAGCAGCGGTCTCGTCGTCAACCCCGTCTGTTGGCAAGTAGTCTGCCGCTTCCCAATCATCGTTTTCAAACCAAGACTCAAAGCGTGCATGTCCAAAGCCTTGCGTTCGCCCTGCAGGACGAGGATGAATCCGAGGTCCGCTAGCTACGTATTTTCCTACTAGCTTTCGGTCTAAGCCTACGAACTTCGACCAGCCACCTTTGATGGCTTTGGTTGGAGGGCGGCCTTTTACTTTCCGCCTTGCATTCCACATGCGGTTGAGAACGCCGGACATAAGACGCTCCCACCGCTCTTCATTGTTACCGAAACGCGTTCTAACTTCTGGACGTTTCACCTGTGGGTCGGGGTTCACTGCCTCGGGGTTCACGTTTCGCTGAAAACCGAACTTCAGCAGGCGGCTGCTTTGCATCCGTGCCAGACGTCGTTTTTCAAGGAACATGTCTCGTGCGGTGCTGCGGGGACATGCACATTGGGCGAGCTTCTTCACAGTACATATGTAACAGTCGATATCGTGATGTGGCATTATGAATTTTCCAAGAACTGTATATCTTTTTCAACTAAGAACCGCGCTGATCTGCGCCGCTGCGCTGTAGTAAACAATTTCTGCAACGACAGAAAACCTCAACCGCAACGGGCCGAAACGTGCGGGGGTGATCCTACGTGGCGCGCAAACAAGCAAGAATGAAAATATATGTGCCCTGCCGCATTGACTGTCAAATCGACAATCGACAATCGTAATTAATAACTCCGATAGGCCAATACGGAGTATCGACAAACAAAACAATCTGTAAAGCATTTAATCGACGGTCGTGTCGTTTGTCAGCAAAATAGCAAAATAGCCACCCCTCCACTCACCCGGCCATGGCTGCTTCTCCATCTTCTAGAGTTTTTTGCCTAGCACTTAGCTTTTTCTCTAGATGTCACCCTGCTGAAAAGTGGGTTGAGCCCCTTTGTGGGCGCGCTATAGCAGAGGGAGTAGCCCCTGGTGTTTTCACTAGCCTGCTTTGCAGGGATACCGCACTCTCAGGACTTTGTCTCCTTTGCTAGCGTAAATGTTTTATTATTATTATTATTATTAATAATAGTTTTGTCGATACCCCAAAAGCGATTAACAAAACAACAATGCCAGGGGTGTAAATTTTCTTGACCTCGCAAGATCATTTCCTATTTTCTCTCACCATGCGCGCAAAAAGACAAGGCAGACTACCGTTGGGCGAGTTGAAAACGCCTTTTCACTGCAGAGTTCACTCATGGCGATCCTAGGCGCAGACTCTCCAAATGTAGCAATTTATTTTTCTATCACCGAGTTTCATTTGTTTTCCGAGCCGTCCCTCAACACACCGTACGTAAGTCTGCACTGTGTATGCTGGGTAACTCTGACCGAGACTTTGACTACGCCGTAGGCAAACGTACGGTGTCGGGTATGTTCAAAACACGTATGTGACAGTGCATGGGAATTTAAATGTTTTTTGCATGTAGAATGTACATAACCCCTCTCTCGTAAACATGCCGCATGAAACCTCCACGCGTCCAACTTTCATCGATTTCATCTTCGATCGAATTCCGCATAAAGAACGACACACATCCGTCTCTCGTCAGTCCTGAGTCAGTGTCATGTCACACCATTCACCAAAGGACTCCTGCTCCTCGTCGTCACTCCGCATCGTGTGACCCCTGTATTTATGTAGCTAAAATACGCTTGCGAGAGTTCGTCAGCAGAGGACGCAATTCATCAAGTCTTCATGATTTATATGATTTGTGTATAAATTGCTCAGATTTCATGTTTTGTAAATACCCCGTGTCTCATGTGTGCGCCGTATCCTGATGTGGATATCCACAATCTGCGAATATTTATTACAGTGACTCAAGCAAGGATCATGTGCCGTCCAACGTGCAGCATCAAATTCCGCTTTCTACACGATCTCCACCGATTGGATATCATTCCCGAAATTTATAATAATACCGTAAACGTGACATCTCCTGCCAGTCAGCGTACTCGTGTGTCTTCCATAATTAGTTTGAATACTTCACGGGTAACGTTAACGTGGTGCATGATACATTCACTGTCTTGTTGTACGAAAAATGCCGCCTGCATTGATTATACGACTGATCGCGAATCTTATCATCTGATTCAGAAAATACACTCTGTACCATTTATATTATATTTACACACCCTTTTTGCCTATTCTCCCGGGGGTGGGTTAACCCACCGTAAGAGGGGTTTACGGTGGGTTACCCAACCCTAAGCATTCCACATTTCCCGCGTACTCCGCGCGATAACAGGTGGTTAACCCCGTGAAAAATAAAAACTAGACGCCCATACGGAGCTGGCAAAATCACCAAGAACCCAAGCAGGGCTTTGGAAACTCACAAAACTCATGCCGCCGTCAATCCAAACCAGAAATCCAGAAAAAATATGTTGGTCGTTTGCTTACCGTCCCGTCAGGTGCCTGTCTGTGGTCGGGATTCGTTGGGCCCTTCAAGAGTTCGCCGATAACTGTAGTGACCTCTTTGAATACCCTCTCGACGGACGCGGAGGTAGTAGGCTATGACCCAGGGAAGGCAGCGAGCAAGCTCTTCACTGTCAAATTCAGATACGATGGTGACGTGCACGACAAGCAAGGCTTTGAAGTTCGTGGAGGAATATCTGGTCGGTGACCCACCGGAGAACGAACGCGACGAAGAGGAGGCACCAACCGAGACAACCTTAGCTCTATCTTGTTGGTCGCAGTGGCAACGGCTCTGACTCGGCCGACCCAGCAGCACCACTTGTTCGCCCTAGGCCTCGCAGGAATTACCGTTAATATGCGCTTACCCCGAGTAATGTGAGTATTTCTTCTAAAATTTGCATGATATTTTGCTGTATATCCAAATATGGATTAGCGCGCGGGGGGTTGGCTATCTTGACTTTGGGCATGCATGTGATAAATCGTGATGCCTCAACACATTATCAAACCTTAGAAAGTCTTAACATGCCATCAGAGATGAGGTATATAGCCTAGGTGAACCTACCAATACGTCCGGTTTTTGGTAACCCACCGTAAGCAATTGCCTCAACCCACCAGTCGACCCTATCGACTTGGCATATCATTTTCATGAAATAAATCAGTCGGAGTGCATTATATTAGGGTATCTACGGTCGAAAGGACTCATAATAGTTATCCCGAAGCATAGGTTCGATGCCTCAACTCGATTTGTGCATGAGTTATAGGCCATTCAAAATTGCTCTTACGGTGGGTTAACCCACCTTAACCCCGGGAGAATAGGCATTTTGGTCTGCGTCCAATATGCTGAAGTGGACCGATCTATGTAATTATTTCAAGTATTTTCGCATTAAAAAACCCCGGATGCAGGATGCGGTTTTGTGACAATTTCTTTGAGACAGTAAGAGCGCCTTAAGCAACACCATCTTCCTACTTAAAAGCTGAGACTCCGGAAACCCCGCCAGAAACCTCCAAAAACGCACGCGGTCTGCTGTTGAAGCAGTCGCGGAAAATACCCAACCTACGCCTAAGACAGTCCTCACAAAAGATGACGTGATTGAGACACCGAGTGAATAACCGGTGAACATAGAGCAACCACACGATTGCAGCGCCTCCGTTTTCATGTGGAGGGCATTGGGGATCCCGACGCACATCGTTTCTAGGTCCGCCTCAGGGCGGTCATTCTGGACGAGACCATCGACCCCGCTCCGCAGCTTGCGGCTTTCCGTACTCTGGCGGAGCAGCACCGCAAGCTCCACCCCCACTACACCGACGTCAACATTATTGAAGACCTCTACAGCGTCCTTCGAACTTCCGCAGCCGTTTCCCCCCACGTCGCGCCACTTTATCTGGTGCTGCTGCGCGAGCTGGGGGCCAACTACCCCTTCACCTACGCCACCCTCACCTTGCGCATCGCCAAGGTGTTTCGCGACGAATCCCCCTTGGCCCGTCTTCCGCGCCTTCCGACCCCTCCGGCATCTGGTGGCGGCGGGCGCGGTGGTGCTGGTGGCGGTGGTGGCAGGGGCAGTGGTGGCGGTGGTGGCGGTGGTGGCGGTGGCAAGACCACCGTCGGCTCCATGCATGCGATCGGCTGGAAGAAATTGGTGCCCCCCGCCGGTTAGTGGAAGCCGGTGCGCAACGCCCGCTATCTGCAGTGGGAGGGCACCGGCCTGGTGTGTGTCACTTGCTTCCGCTTGTGGGCGGTCGTGACCACGGGCCACCTCGACACCGAGGGTGTTTGCCCTTATTCATGTTCTGCATCCTCCGCCCCGGGGCGGGCGCCGGCAACCGCCCCCGCACCGGCCCCTCCTCCTCCGATGTCCGCATGGCCGCCCGCGCCACCGCCGGCAGCCCGTGCCCAGGCCTTACATGCAATGGACCCCCCGCCGCTGGACGACACCGCCCAACAGGGTGCGGCGGCCACGACCGTCCGTTTCTCGGCTGGTGGGGACGGACCTCCACAATGAAGATTACCCTCTGGACGATGTGCAACCCGATGCGACGCCGCCAGCTTTCCTTGCCCTTGACGAGGAAGAATAAGACACCTGACCGCTCCTCACCTATCTGGTTGCCATTGCTAGAAACTCAGCAGTGCACGAGGGGGAACGCTGCCGACGGTGAAACAACGAACCAAGATAAACTCAGATAATAGACATATATACTGAATTTGTCACACAAGCTGATCACCGAAGATGACACACTGAATATGACACCTGACTGTACGAACTAGTCAGGGTGTCATTTCCAGCACACCACCTCATCTGAGGTGGACAGCTTGTGACAACACACCACCCTAGCTACTAGGCTTACAGTGTAAGATGCTAGATTGTTAAGCCTAGAAGCTAGAAAAGTCACAAGTGGTCGATGAGAGCTTAAGCAAAAAAAAATATGATACTTGCTAAAGCTAGAGATCTCGCTAAAACAAAATCTGATCGGTCAAAATGCTTCCTTGCCAGCTAGTGGTGGGTGCTCCCACAAACCTCGCCTGTCTGCATGTGATGGAGAATGTAAAAAAATAAGTCTGCCTGTCGGTTTAGCTTTTAATTCTGCGAACTGCAAAGGTCTCCCGCCTGTAAATTGTTCGTCTTAATTTGAAAAGCTGCCCGCAAGTGGTGAGAAATATTACAACATCCTTCGGTCCAAAACTACAGCAAAAGGTGGAGAATTGCAAAAGGGGGCACCGCCTGTCTGTTTAAAGATTAATAAGACCCATCAGAGTAATCATCGGAAGCTGAGTCTTCAAAATATTCACACTCATCATAAAATCCAGCACCACCAGTGTCGTGAGATGCATGGGCTTCGGCCTCCCAGGCAGCCCACTCTTCAGCGGTGTACCCTTCGTAATGCTCTAAATTTTCGTTCTCAAGAATAGCATCTCTTACATAGGAAACAGTGCCAACTGAAAAATCATTCTGCGGTAAAAATTCATCCCCAACAGGGGGCTCTAAAACTCCGCCATAATAAGAGTCGCCCTGGAAACCTGTGTCCAGGGTTTCATCCTGTTCCAATCGATCGGACGAAAAATGCGGAGTGGCCAAGTGGCCATCTTGCTCCTCCTCTACCTCCTCACAACTGTCTGAATCATCGTAATACCCAGGGGGGTACTCCGATTCATCCTCCTCACTACTGTCATGCTGCTCAAAACGCTGGTCCTCGATGTCCACAGAAGGAGGCCAAGGCATAGAGGGCGCGTGAATGTAATGAACTTCACGACGCACAGGAGGGGCCTGTGCGCGCGCGCTCACCCTAGGGATGTTAGGGGAGGGTCTAGTGGTGGTAATTTGAGTGGAAACTGATTTATTTGCCAAAATTACCGGCGAATCTCCGACGCCTGTTTCACAGAAAGAAATAGCGGAACCCGCAAAATCATCGGAAATAGCACCACCAACTGATGTGCTCTCTGAAACAATAATCTCCAAAATGATCGGCGGGTCTGCGGTCAAACTCTGCTGAGAAATCTGCGGTGAGCGGAAATGCGCAATAGCCTCGCTCATAGAAGAGCACAAAGAGATCAACTGAGACCTCTTGAGAGTCGAGACTGTCGCAAAACGAGTGTCAATAGATGCCAAAAAGAGCTAGGAGCTCTCCACTCGAAGAAATATGAGAAGAATCCATAAAATGTAACGAAAACAAGCGTGAGATCAACCCAAGAAAATCCGTAGAGTTCCACTCCGTCCAATTCGTTCCCTCGCAAACCGCGAGCTCAAAGCTCGAGCGAAGAATCCGAATCTGAGTGAGCCACAAGGCGTGGACACACTCCCCCGAAAGATATGATGAAAATAAGTAAAATTCTACGCTAAAATACACAACACGCAAGCGTGAAGTGGTTCCATAACCTGCTAGAAACTCAGCAGTGCACGAGGGGGAACGCTGCCGACGGTGAAACAACGGACCAAGATAAACTCAGATAATAGACATATATACTGAGTTTGTCACACAAGCTGATCACCGAAGATGACACAATGAATATGACACCTGACTGTACGAACTAGTCAGGGTGTCATTTCCAGCAGCCATCCTTCGCCGGCAGCACCGCTGCCGCCCTGTCGATCGCCGATGTGACACCGCCTCATGCACCGGCAGAGGCCCCTTAGAGCATCGGGACCCCTGCCCTTGAATCCTAGCACCACTGTTTTGGGTCAGCGGCTCGGCATTTCTCAATTAGCTGGACCTTGAGGTCTCTCTGGACCTATAACATTTGTATCTCTAGGGTTTAGGGTTGGGTGTCCTTGCTTGGGATGCTGCCTTGGCACCTCACCTCTTCGGGGTGAGGTGGTGTCATGGGAACAATGATTTTAGCTCCCCCACCGTAAGGGGGTGGCAGTCCTGTCCCTATGTCACCCCTCGACCCTCGGTGCCGTCTAGCCTGTCACGGTTCTTCTCAGCTTAGGGAATAAAACACCTCCTGTCTTTTATTCAATTATCTTCGTTCGTTATAGCCCGAAACAACTGCTGTACAACTTTATTCTTGCTTGTTGTGATATATATATATATATATATATATACAATCCACCTATATATATATATATATATATATACATACATATATTTCACTCTTTCTGTCACCCATACAATGCCCGGGGAAGGATGTTACAAGGATAAGTGCTCGGATGTGGTCATAATATGTCTATAGATAGTGAGAGCATGGGATGCCCTGTGAGCAAGAAGCTTGATAATGAGAAATTGCAATGTGTCAGATATATATTACCGACTATATATTGTGGTGGTAGAATATAGAATGCTTTCACTTAAGATAACATAAGAAGTCCTTTAGAAAGAGTGAAGCACGGCTTAAGCCGGAAACCCTAAACCTGTGACACCCGTACTGTATGGAGTACTAGTACACACAAAGGACTGTGGCACACACGGGGTGTCACATCCAGCACACCACCCCGTACTATTACGTAGGAAGAGTCAGGGTGGAGCAGGCAGATTGTCAGGGGAAACAAAACGCACCATCTCAAGCGGTGGAAAAAAAATTCTAGTGGGGGCCTGTGCTCTTGGCCAGGGCAGTCCCAAATCTAGCTAGCACTACACACTGAAGGCTGCCGTGCCCGTGAAACAGATCTAGTGGTGCTACTAGGCTTCTGAAAGCAACTCTAGCCACCTTGGAAGTGGTCCACAGAGTAGAGTTCACACAAATTGTAGTCGTTGTAGTTCTCAAATTGGAAGTCCAGACTGTAGATGCCGAAGCAGTCAGAGTCCATGAAACCAGAGCCCAGATTGAAGATGTTGTAGGAGTCAGCCGGTCCAGTGTCCAGAAGGTCCGTCGGGGTCAGCGAAGCAGTCAACTGTGCCATTCTGATAACCCGAGTAGCGTCCGTAGCAATCTCCACACGTCACAAAGTGCAGCGGCGGTGGCGGTGTCGATTATGGCGATGCTCACACATAGAAATAAAGCAGGGAGAGCTGCTGCCGTGAGGAAGGTGCCGATTGACGGCGTTTGTCAGGGTTATGACCGATGACACATGTGTCATACATGTCATACGTGTCATACCTGTCAGACATGTCATACCATGTCATGTAATGTCATGTCGAGTCATGTCATATATTATAATGACAGACAGTCGTCAGACATTCGTCAGACAGTCGTCAGGCAATCGTCAGTACGGTCGACTATGACTGTACATGTCATCGAGATGATAAGTCACATCATCTGTCATTCATTCAAGGTAAGACTTGAATGGCACATGTCATCGAGAAGCCGTATGTCGCGGACTCGAGATGGCAAAGCAAGATCCATCTTGAAGAACCGAAATGGTTCGGAGAAGTATGCATCTTCGCTTCCAGCATGTTCTGAATAAGCATGCGCAGTATCATATGGCAAACGCATTATTCGTTTAGCCGATACTGGTCGTTCAACCAATGTCTCGGGTTCACAACCCAATAGCGGTACCATCTATGCGATGGGAGACATTCGGTATAGATGAGCTAGCGTTGTGCTAGAGCAGTATCTTCTGTCAGAAGTGTGCACCCATCCCCGCTAATAACTTGCACGTGTGTTACCGTCCTATAACACCGCGCTTTCTATTATATCATATGATATACTAAGGGCTCGCATATCAGCACGTAACAATAATAATAACAAGAATACCATCTGTTACGGGCTGATATGCGAGCCCTTAGTACATCATATGATATAATAGAAAGCGCGGTGTTATAGGACGGTAACACACGTAACTCCAGCTCCAGTTCCAGCTTCAACTCCAGCTCCTCAGGGAAACTCTCAGGGTACTGCACAGGTACCGGTGTTGAGAGCACCCCGAGGGTAGATCAGCCTGAAGATGCCACTGAAGCAAGTGGCCGGGTTGAGAGTATCTCAGAAGAAGTCCTTTCTAGTCTGACATTGCAGTTTTAGCAGATGGACACTCCCTCAGAGCACATCGCACAGATGCAGTCTCAAACAGCACAGCTGAAATCACAGAAGAAGCTGTCGTTGTACAAAGGGAAAGTATACGGACAGAGTACTCACATTTTGGTAGATCCAGGAGCCACATCGTCTTTCATCGACAGACAGTTTGCTGCTCAGCTTGGTATAGCACCCACAGATTCTTCATCATTTTCAGTGGGATTGGCTGGAGGAAGCCAACTACCATGCACATCCTATCTTCCCAAGGCTACATTTTCTCTGGGCAAGTATAAGGATGCAGAAGATTTCTACATCATTGACATGAAACCATTCACTGTCATTCTGGGTCAAGATTGGTTGGAGAGGAGGAATCCACACATTGACTTTCAGACCAAAAATCTGACGATCACTAGGAAGCATTCATCAGGCTCCAGTATTCGCACAGTATTGTCCAGAGTTGAGCAGACTCCAGACTCAGATGACCTTCCTGAAATGGAATTGGTCAGCGCCACCACCATGAGAAAGCACCTTCGTCGCATTCGATCCAGTGGTTCGGCTGAAGAAGCCGTACCTTATCTTTTCTTTCTCTCAGAGGTCGACGGTGAACTGGTCTTTGCAGCATCAGACATCGACACCACTATGGAAGACCCCGAGGTCACAGCAGCACGTGATCAAGTGAGAGAAGACTTTTCAGACATATTCCAGGAGGATCTTCCAGCTGGTCATAGGCCAGAACGGTTTGAAGGTGGTTATCATCGAATCAACATTGAACCTGGACATACGCCACCATCGCAGCCAGTACGTACTATCCCGCAGTACCCATGATGGAGGAGCTCAAACGGCAAATCATTAAATATGTCGAGTTGGGTATCCTTCGTCCATCATCATCACCATATGGGTGCCCAATCATTTTCGCTCCTAAGCCAGGGGGGAAGTGGAGGATGTGTTGTGATTATCGTGCCCTGAATAACATCACCATAAAGGACACGTATCCATTGCCACCACACGACACCCTACTTGAGCAGCTGAAGGGAGCACGCTGGTTCAGCAGATTCGATTTCAACCAGTTTTCCCACCAGATCCCCATTCATCCAGACGACATTCGTAAAACTGCTATTCGTACCAGATACGGTTCTTATGAATGGACAGTTATGCCTTTCGGATTGACCAATGCTCCTGCAACAGCACTTCGTGTAGAAAACCGGGCATTCTTCGACTTCATCGACCAGTTTCTTGTCATATTCATGGATGACACTATTGCATACAGTCCGGACTTTGACAGTCACGTGAAGCATGTTCGACATTTCCTCCAGCGTTGCAGAGATCACCAGTTCTTCATCAGGCCTTCCAAGGTGGAGTTGTTCGTCAGATCTATAGACTTTATCGGACATCACATCTCTGAAACATGCCTATCCATCATCGAAGACAGAATCCGAGCAGTCATGGCAATTCAGCCTCCAGTGTCTTATGGTCCTACCGTTGGAAAGCAGCCTCTACGCCGTATGGCTAAAGATGGCAAGTCATCCCTTCGGTCATTCTTGGGCATGGTCGGTCAATTTAGGAGATTCATACCAAAGTTCTCCAAAGTTGCCGAGCCGCTCAATCGTCTCCTTAAAGATAATGCAGAGTTTGTCTGGGAAACTGAGCAGCAGCAGGCATTTGATAACCTCAAAAGTGCCATCTGTAACGCTCCAGTATTGCAGCTCCCAGATCAGAAACTGCCATCTATTATGGAGGTCGATGGATCAGGCACACACGTTGGTCAAGTAATACTCCAGGATCAAGGAAAAGGTATGAAGCCATGTGGTTATCACAACGTCACTCTATCCGATACACAAAGACGTTGGCCTATTCCTGAGATCGAGCTATTTGCCATTGTGGAAGGCTTCCGATTCTTTCGCCACATTCTGTTGGGAGCTCCTGAGACCATTGTACGCTCAGATCATCAGCCACTGGTTTATTTCCAGACCAAATCCACACTGAGCCCCAAACAGGCACGGTGGTTGGATGAGCTCTCCGAGTACAACTTCCGTATAGAGCACATTTCTAGCGAGAAGAATAAGGTTGCAGACGCACTCACGCGTATCTCTACACTCTTTGAACTCACTGATTGTCTGAAACACATAGACATCACCGAGGTTCCAGTCATACCACCTACAGATTCTACATCCATTGCTCTTATATCTTCTTCATCAGCTCATCAGCTACACGACATCAATATATCCGAATACGACCGTGATCGATACATTTGCACAGACTATTTTGGCTAAACTGACATCATCGACTTCATCACAGTCAGTCAGCAACTACAGCTTCGAGCTCATTCAGGGATTGATTTATCGTAAGACCATATATGGCAGACAGCTGTACATTCCACCAACAGCTAAAGTCCCTACAGATGACGGTGAGATCACACAGCTTCGCCACATTCTCCTTCATGAGTGCCACTCAGCCACTATTTCTGGTCATGTAGGTAAAAGTCGCATGCTTCATCTTCTGCGTAGCCGGTATTATTGGCCAGGAATGACAACGGCAGTCATCAAGTACATTCGGGAGTGCCCCGTTTGTCAGCGCCAGAAAACGAGGCGACACAAGCCTTATGGTCAGGCACATATACGATATTCCGTGCCTAAGACAAAATGGCTAGATGTATCTCTTGATTGGATCACTGACCTGCCTATCACCACTAATGAGCACGACAGTATATTTGTGGTAATGTGCCGATTCTCTCATCGCTGTCATCTCATTCCCTTCAGCATGACCTGGACAGCTCAGCATACTGCTTCTATCTATATGCAGCATATCTTCAAGCTCCATGGTCTTCCGAGGAACATCATCTCAGATCGAGACCCCAGATTCACCTCTACATTCTGGCAGACACGGTGGAAATATACTGGTACGAGATTGTCCATGACGTCATCACACCATCCACAGTCGAATGCTGCCAATGAGAGGAGCCATGCCTTCATCGAGGATATCCTCAGGTACTTTTCAAATTGTTGATTCATGATTCGATTTCACCATCCTCTGGTTTATAAACTGATTAGATAGTATTTTTTCATCCACAGGTGTTGTTGCAATGATACTTCAGCCAATTCGTGGGAGGACAAGTTGCCTCTGGTGGAGTTTGCAATTAACAACACAGTTTCTGCATCAACTGGTTATTCACCATTTTATCTCGACTCGATGGCGCAACCACTTTCGCCTCATGACCTGGTAATCACTATTCCGCCAGAAGCTCCTGTTCCAATACAAAGAGCTATTCGAGATCATTTTGACCAGTACTCGGCTGTTCATGCCAACGCGGTAGACAACATTTCCCGAGCAGCAGAAATTAGCCAAGCCAGATTCAATAAGACTCACATGCCTCAGCAGTTTGCAGTTGGGCAGAAAGTTCTTTTACGGACCGAGTTTATTCAATGGACTGGTTTGACAGAGGCAGGCAGGCACTTTAAGCAGCCATATATTGGGCCGTTCACCATTTCCAAACTGCTTAGCCATCATGGGCGTGCATACGAGTTAGATTTCGGAAACCTCGATATCCGTATTCATCCGGTACAACCTGTATCCAGATTAGAGCTGTACAATGACTCGATCCAAGCACCTTTGCCTCTGCCACAGATGATCACCGAAGAAGGGCAACCACTGTTTGAGATATCACACATACTCTCGGATAAGTTCACTAGAGGTGTCAAATACTATTTAGTGCGATATGCAGGCTACGGCCCTGAGCATGACACCTGGGTCAAAGCCACAGAGCTGACCAATGCAGCAGACATTATAGCTGCCTATGAAGGCTAGACATTATATTAAGCCTCATGCCCTTACTTCTTGTAATATATACTAATACATGTCGATCATCTATATAACCTTGCTCTTAATGTTTTATCATTATGTTGCATAGAAGCGGGAAATTGATCCTTCCTTGCTAAAGGTGTAGTGAGCCTTGTTCAAAATCATACCCTTGCACAGATACGCACACATGCGAGATATCATATCTGTGGATAAATAAAAACTGCTATATGCTACCTTTGCCAAAGCCGTGGTTTGTCATCGGATTCTTGGCCAGTCATCCGAAGCTACCGGAGATATCGACTGAGGTAGACGGAGTTGTGATCCTAAGTTGTGCTTGACAAACACAACTAAAGAAATTTCACATTAGTACGTGGCGAATCCATTCTCACTCATCGCGATAGATGTTCGTCAAAGCGTGCGTACTGGACCATATCAGAGTGAGCAGACCGGGTAAGGATTATAAGTCCAATCCCGTTAAGCAGGGCCACTCTCTTTGCAATAAAACAAGCCCCCGGTGAAATAACTCCGGAAACAAACACGGGCTCCCCGATTGCCGCCTATGATCCTCCAAAGTAGTTTAAGGAGGGGAGGAAGGGTTGGGTGCACTATATCAGGCCGAGAATCGTGCGATTATAAATCGTTAAATCGTGGGATCATCGTTCGCAAAGAACGACGGCTAGCGCAAATAATCCGTAACGTAGACTTCGGATGCTTTGAATCGTCACTCTGACGCACGATACGTATGGATCAATCAGTAATCCAACGTCAATCTGCATCACGAAACGCAATTCATCGAACCTTGAAACGTCACTCTGAAATACGATACGAACTTCAAAGGGGGCTACATCCTGAGAACTGTAAGGTGAGGGACTAAAGTGGACTCAGTTCCCCCCAATAACCTAAAAACACCATGAGGGACGCCTCAAATCGGTGTAAGAAGACTGGTACCAGCAAGAAGCGACAACAACAAAGACATCATAGACATATGCAAAGGTATGCCCGTTGTGAGGTCACAACTCTTTTAAGAGGGGAGATCTGTCAGGGTCATGACCGATGACATATGTGTCATACATGTCATACGTGTCATACCTGTCAGACATGTCATACCATGTCATGTCATGTCGAGTCGTGTCATATATTATTATGACAGTCGGTCGTGTCATATATTATTATGACAGTCGTCATCGTACGGTCGACCATGACTGTACATGTCGCCAGATGATAATGTCACATCATCTGTCATTATTCAAGGAAAGACTTGAATGACCCTGTCATCGAGAGTTCGTACGTCGAACTCGAAGATGACAAAGCAAGATACATCTTGAAGTAACAAACAAGAACCATCTTTGCTTTAAGCATGTGCGGAACACGCATGCACAGTATGAACGAACTATTCGTTATCACAATACTGGGCGTTCAACCTACGTCTCGGGTTCACAACCCAATGGCGGTACTATCTATGATGATAGGAGACGTATGGTATAAGATGAGGAAGCGTTGGGCTTCAAGCAGTTCTTCACTCAGAGACTGCACTCATCACCCGCTATATCTTACACTTGCGTTGTTGTCCAACAACGCAGTGTTAACTTGTATATTGTTAATATATTCACGGCCTGTTTACGTCTTGCCGTATCAGTGGGTGTAATGTACCTGCGGCTTGGCCGCGGAGTGAACCTCCGCGGCAAGATCGTCGAGCCGGCGGAGAATGTCATCTCCCTCAGAAGCCGGCTGCTGCTCCACGGTGAAGCCGTAGGCGGACACGTCGATGCCGCCCACCGCTCCCGCACAAAGCACCGCGGGCGGCCTGTACGCGGCTGCCGCACGTGCGAAGGACTCCGCCCCGTCATCCGCTGCCTGCTGGAACAACGCACACATGACGAGAGCGTGCACCCCCTCTGCGTCCTCCTCGTCGATGGGAACGCAGAATGCCGCGGCAGAGGTGGGCGGGTGTTGGCGCCCGCCCAACGGGCAGTCGCGGTAAAAGTGATACGCCTCACCTTTTCCCGCCTTCTTGCACCTACCGCAGAACGGCTTCGCCCGTTGATCGTCGCGGTCGAATCCCACGGGCGGGGCTTTGTGGGTCCCCACACGGAATCCTCGCGGCTGCTGCCCCCGCTGCTGCCGCTGCCGTTGCTGCACCCGCTCCCGCTGTTGACGCACAACCGGAGCGGCCTCACCGTGTTGCCGCTGCACGAGCTCCTTGAGCTCCGTGATCTTTTGAAGAAGGGCGTCGTACTCGCTGCTGGAAAGATGCGCGGAGATGCCGTCCGCGCCAGAAGCCGCCTTCCCCCCGTCTGTCTGCGCCCAAGCGTGGTAAATCTCCACAACCATGGAGCGGAGCGAAACCAGCGACACACGGGTCAAGTCAGCGGCCATGGGATAGCGGACCTTCACCGCAGCGTAGAAGGTCGGGTCGAGTCGGGTGTAGAGGCTTAATTTTCTGGTATAGCCTCCGTCGGTGTCCAGTCCGAAGCTCGGTTATCCCGCACCAAACGTTGCTCCTTAGCCAAGATCGGCTGCGGGTCAACGTTTGCGGGATAACGTAACGCGGCGTGCTCCTCCTGCTGCGACTCCCGCAGTGCCACCGGTACACAACCCTTGATAACGTCGACCAGAGCTCGTCGTCCATCTCGGTCAGTTGAAGAATCCGTACCAGTGAGCCAGACGTAGGCGTTGCTGTGCTTCTCCACCACGAGAGCCAGAACGTCGTACAAAAGACCATTCACCCTGTTGACCACGGGTGCCAAAGGGTCGTCGAGGTCAAAGGCACATAGCTCCAGCCCAACCGACTGAAACTCTGTACGTAGATGCACCACCAGGTCGGACAGAAGGCCAGCGTCGTCCGTACCGCGAAAATGATGCTTCTTGTCACCAAGAATATCCTCACGGATACTCTTGGCCCAAGCCCGACGGAGACGCGCCTTGTAAATCTCGTCCACCAGCTTGCATTGTTCCTGCAAGTGACGTCTGACGGCCACGCCCGCGTCTCCGTTCGATGCAGGGTTGGGTGTAGGAACAGAAGGCGTAGCCGCCGTCGGCGTGTTCCGTACCCCGTCGATCAACCTCAGAGAGGCGTCGATGTCGCTGTCCCTCGTGAGGGACTTCTTGGATCTTGTTGTGATTCCCATCTCTAGATGGCTACTGCCCGACAGTCCTTGTGAAAGGACTGGAATCTCGTTCAGTCCTATCACAAGGACCGGACGCGCGGGAATTTTTTTAACCATCCTCTTGATGCTCCTAGTGCCTATCCTCCGGATTGTAGTCTCATTGGGACCTAAACTGAGTACCCCTTTGCCCGCTTGCCTAAACAATGTCGCAATTTCATGCTACGTTATCAACATTAAGCATGGGTAGCGTTAAAAATCACTAAATTCCAACCACACCACAGTGATAGTTTCGGATTTTGTATACCCAGGCAACTTCAACCGATATTTTGAGGGCGAAGATGACCTCCGATCATTTTTTTGACAAGACACTGCAGAAAGAGCAGCTCGCGAACTTGACAACATAGGTCTCCGAATTTTCACAGGACCTTCGTGGAGGTAGCTAGCGTGAGAAACATTTCGGTCCTTGTGGTAGGACTGGCCTTTTTATTTAATTTGAATTAATTTTACCCCCACCTCTTCAGCGCTCACAAGTGCATACCCATATCGAGTATATCACCCGGCACATGTTTTTAATAAATATTTGAGCACCCAAGGATGATCTTTAAGCACTCAAACATCAACTACATCGAAAAATCGTGCCGGCTAGCCCCCTTTTACTTCGGTCCTTGTGGTAGGACTGGAGCGTCGGGCAGTAGCCATAGATAAGCCTGAGGGGAGGCGGTACGCTGCAACACGTTTGGGTAGGGCCGCGGAGAAAATGCGACGTCACAGATACGGAACGAGCGGTCGAGCCATGCGAGCGAGGGGCAAAGGAAGATGTCGTCGAAGTCAAAGGTGCCAAGGTCACCAGCCCAAAACACGGTAGCAGGCGGGATCAGAGCGTGCAGAAAAACGTGAATGGACATTGCGACGACGAAACCCGATCCAAGCCGGTACCCCATAGCTGCGGCTCAAAGTCGCTCACCGCAAGCTGCTCATCTCATAACTCTTGCTGATACCCAAACGCGCAAACGCGCACCACCTCTCCGAGCGGCCGTTTAGCCAATCATGGCCAAACTAGCAAGTGGAATAAAGCGTGGATGGGGCCACGACCTACCGGAATATCCTAGTTCACTAGATATCAGAGGGTCCCGAACTGTGTGGATAAACTCTCATAAGATAAATAAACCCTAAGCTAGCGGATATACCCGGAACGGTCTCGCAACGGTCTCGGAAACTAGCCTACCTGTGACACAGCTTGTGTCACAGCACGAACCTATAGATCAGTCAGCAGTCCAGTGTTGGTCCTAGGGGTCTGTTATAGGGGCCTGCACCGGGACTCCCAGTCAGGGCTGCCTGTACAGATTCCAGCAGACTTCATGCGACCTCGTTAGCGTTTAGGACTATTGGACCCCCCACCGAGAACTAACAACTATTCGTATTCGGTATTGGGAGTCTGGGACATCCACATCTGCATCATCGTGGTCGGCATCTACAGAAAGGGGACACGTCTACTATGACGAGAACCAACGGCTAAGATCGACAAATGTTTGTTCTGCAGGCGTGTAGGGAGAAAAAAGAAACAGTTCTGAGTTCATGCACTCGACGAACAGTGACGCTGAGTGTCACAACTTAGTACGAGTAGTCGCAGTCGCTTGTGTGCTCTGTTGTGTCGCTGTGCCTGTCGTGTCCACTCGACTGTATGGAGTATGATAACAAAACATGGACGGCAGAAATTCTGGTGATCGACTCCGAGTTTTCTGTAAACCTTTTGATTTCTTACAAACCTTGCATCTCCCAGCAATCATCAAGCAATGAACTCTAATGATATCTTTCCGAAGGCCTCGTCATTCAAAGCTGCTAAGCAGATTAATGTGTTCCTAGGTGTCGCAGCGTTAATGGGCCTCGCTGCGGTCCCTTTCATGTTTAAAGCAGTCAGGAATCGTGAGAACGAAATTGCTAACTTGAGAGATGCTTCGTATGATGCCCAGGATGCAAAGGATGCTGCGCGGAACGACAGGTTGAAGGTCCACAGGAAAACTTCGACAGAATGAGTTATTGGGGAGATTGGGACTGTATTAGGAAAGGGCTGCCCTGGCACCCGAAACGTTGAAGAAGGCCTTGCATAAGTATTCAAGGGCGGCTGTCCCCATCCTTGTATTCACAAAGCTATTTGGATATCAATACCATTTTATCCTTTAACTGTGTTTTAGAGCCAGAATGCGGTGTCCTATCAGTAACACGTTTCGAGCACCAGTAACACGTTTCGAGCACAACTAGACGTACAGGAAGATCCAGAACATATCTATGACGAATCATTTGGAATTATGCTGAGGCTGAGGGGAATACTTCCGTCCGCCGCACGTCGCGTCTCTGTGTGAATGGTCTCTTCGGCGTATGCTTTTGAGGTATATGCTGTTCTGCACTTTACCTGTATTGTATATCAAATATCTATTGTCAGTTTCGTGAGGCCAAAGCAGTTGAACAGTTTTTCTTCCTTTGAGCGACCTCCACGTCAAATTTACACGGCACTTCATGCCCTTAGCAGTCTAGTGTGTCCTCCGCTTAAGCGTGCGTCAGCAATGAAAGCCCTTCAACGCGCTAGTCACAGCCTAGCCCTCTCTTTAGGGCGCAATGTCTTCTTACATGCAACACTTTCGCCTCACCAAGTTCCCGCGTAAGCTAAACACGGCGTTCACACGTGCACATGCAAAGTATGGGTGGGTGTACTTAGGCGATTGACTGATTGGCGAACTCAACAGCTGTGTTCAACTGGCGGCGTTGTTGCAGTGCCTGCACTTGTAGGAAGCGCGGTCTGTGTGAGCGTGCGCGAACTTTTCGCAATTTGGTGCTTCCTGGTGTTTGGTATTTACTAGTGTACTAGTAGTAGGCAAGGTCAACCCAGGGCAACTCCGAACACTCAGTTTACTTGACGTGCACCGTGATCCCATAGGGTTCGCAAAGTAAACAGTTTTGCATTACGACATATGCTAGGATGCCGTTACAATCGTTCTTGCGTTGATACCGTTCCCAGCAACATCCGCGAATAACTTCTATCCAGGATGTTGGGTTTGTGTCTTAAGCAAACTTAGAGCTGTGGAAACACCTCGACTTGCAGAGCTCGTTTCGTGTTTTCAGATATATATATATATATATTTGATATCTTGATGAACTTTACTCGCAAAATCTATCGTACCACTGTTGCCAAATGCAAATTCGAATTTGAACCTCGTCGTCCCCTGTTAAATATCAAGGCTTTCTAAGGCGACGACCGCCTTCTTGTACCCTTCTCCTGACGTGGCGAATGCAAATGAATAATCACCTGTTGACCGAGGGTTCCATACATATTTCTTTGGATGGTGCGCTGCGCGGTCGTGTGGCGGTCGAGGTGACGACTCGCAGGCACGGTAGCGGGAAGTGGCTTCTTCGAGATCACGCATCGTCTACTAAAGACTCTGTACGCGGGTTTCGCGCAGTGCCCTCTTGACAGGAGAACTGAAAGCTTCTCCGGGGTATGCACACTGCATGCACCTGTCACACAGCGTTCGAATGATATGACCACGCCCAGTATTGCCTATTTGAATGGACAGCGGGTGGGTCACGTATACTCTTCTACTGCGCGGCAATGGTCAGGGCTGTGGTGATCCGGTATACAAATGCAGATCCGCATCTTCGTTCCCAGAGCCCGCTTTGTATTTTCGAGATCCTGGATATGCCTCTGATATTCAGGGTCGTGTCTAATACAATGGAAGTTCTTAGATTGCCTAATGTCATAGCCACCATACTGTAGGCTATGCCATTGATTGCCTAAAATGCGTCTATGACATTTGCACTCAGTACATGTAGAACTACGAGGTGGGGTGGACTCCGCTACGCTAGCTAAGGGTTTGCCGGGCAGCATCTTATATCCACCAATAGTTGCTACCAACTGTCCAGCAACTCCAAAGGCATATTCCAGATGTGCAATACGAAGCAGCAGTGCCCCCCATGACTTATTGCGGATGATCGTCATTAATTTCATGCACACAGACAATCAATTATACATACACTATTCACTGGTCTCACTGAATTCAGCATACTCCACAACAACAGGTTACAAGCTCATGGGATCATCACCATTGTGCATGCGGTGAATTTAACACCCATGGCATGCAAATGGTGAAGGCGAAGAAGGACCTTTCTTTTAAATGAATGTCGGAATTCCCTTTTATTACATTGTACATCTGCATGCGTGCCCGCCAGTTTAGGATCTTCTGGGGGTTTTGCTGCAACCTTTTTTTTAAACTTTTACCTTCGATTTTCCAATCATGCGTGAGCCGCCTTTCCCAAAATTGCACAACGGAGCCATTCTTGTTGCATGCTCATTATTGTGCTCGCCTCAAGGCCTCGAATGTTTAGTGCTTAGCTGCCCGGCCGTCCATCAAGCTATCAAGTTCCCAAGCTGGCATCCGCCATGCACTCCGCGGACCGGACGAGCTTCGCGGCTGCTCGAAAGTTGACGCTCTCATCTGCACTCTCTCTCCTCCACGACGCACAGTCTGAGTAGAACAAGTTGGAAATGTCCAATCCGGGCTTGCCCCTTTCCTGTGGTTTGCAGTGTCCATATTTCCACCCCGGCTACTGGTACAGTCAAAGCTACTCCGTCTGCTTCCAACACCACCACTATTATCAACTTGCCTCTCCAGCCAGCGTCTGGACAGCTGCTCAGTCTCCATCCTTCCAGACCTCGCTCCCGCAGGTCTCTCTGCACTCCACGATGTTTCTCTCAGCGGGTGCCGCCTCAAGCGAGTATCTTCCCGAATGAGGCTGCTCCCATCAATGGAATGACTCCTCCGTGTCAACTGTGATACCTGTGCAGGCGATCGCGCGGAGCTGTCACTTAGACGCGGCTGGATCTCTGTGCGCGGCGCAATGAGAGGCTTAGCAAAGCTGACCCGCAAAGTGGCTCTGGAGTCCAGGTGCTCAACGCGCCTGCCAGGCACGCGGGCGTCAGAGAGGATGCCCCTGGGCAGAGGCGATGCTCTTGAGAGGCTGAAAGGTGAACAGCTGCCAACGATGGCGCTTCCAAGTGTTCGTGCCTTGTCAGCCGTCGGACTCCCCAGTGCCCGCGCCTTGTCAGCCGTTGGACTCCCCAGTGCCCGCGCCTTGTCAGCCGTTGGACTCCCCCGTGCCTTGTCCGCCGGACTCCCGGTGCCCGCGCCTTGTCTGCCGTTGGACTCCCCAGTGCCCGCGCCTTGGCAGCCGTTGGACTCCCTGGAGCCCACGCCTTGGCAGCCGTTGGACTCCCCAGTGCCCGCGCCTTGGCAGCCGTTGGACTCTCCAGTGCCCGCGCCTTGGCAGCCGTTGGACCTTCTGGAGCCCACGCGGCGCTTGGAGCAATATGCGGATGCCTGTCGACCACGTTGCCGTCCGGTAGCATCTGGACAGACTGAGGCTTTCCCGGGGATTCCAAGCCGCGAGTGTTTGAGAGTGGGACCCCAGGGTTAAGCGACGAGGCCGGGACTCCAACTGCTGGGGAGGCTGCCGGGCCGGCCGGCGTGCTGCGTCCTGACTTTGCGAGTGCTGAAGGCGGCCGGCGCGTGAGTGGTGAACACACATTCGAGGGACTGCTTGGGTGGGAATTTGAAGACGTCGGTGGTTGCACTGGGTGAGCAATTGGTGAGGTGGTGGCGTTGACATTGGCAGTAGGACTGCGCAACTGACTGTCCGGAGGCGATTCCAATTTGTGGGAAAGAGGGGCTGTGTTCTTGGTAGAGTCCGTCGGAGCGGCTGTGCCCGGAGCGCACACGACAAGGGATGCCTCAGGATAATCAGCTGAAATCATACCATAGCCCGCCAACCCCACAAAGCAGCTTGTACTCGGGGGGGTCATTGAACATTCATCGCAGCGGGGATGCCTTTTCAGAGATGTCTAAGTGATATGAGCAGCGGGGAATCAGCAACAGATGCAAGCTTCACTTTTCGCATACTCACCCGGTAACGTCACACGAGGTGCCTCCTTGACAGAGGGCTCGGCCTTCTCACGCTCAGCCTCAAGGCACCCGGCGATGCGCAAGAACTCGTTGTGGGGGATGCCTCTCCGGCGGCGCAACCTTATCAATTTGATGTCCTGCGCCTCCGCCCACCACAGTGCCGCGTGGCTGCAGCTTGTAAGCCAACAATATAGTCTTTGAATTCGAGCAAGGTTCAGCAGATGGCGGATAGATTCCGACCGTATCGCCGAAAATGATTTCAATAAGCAGCTTGTGAAGGGGGGCGTGTCTGGCAACAAATGGCTTGACAGCAGCCGGCTTCACCGCGCACCCCTGAAGTGGGAGGGCGGCTTCACCGCGCACCCCTGAAGTGTAAAGGCGGCTTCATCGCGCACATCCGGCGGGGAGGGCGGCTTCATCGCGCACCCCTGAGGCGGGAAGGCGGCTTCACCGCGCACCCCCAAAGTGTGAGGGCGGCTTCACCGCGCACCCTTGAAGCGGGAGGGCGGCTTCACCGCGCACCCCTGAAGTGTGAGGGCGGCTTCACCGCGCACCCCTGAAGCGGGAGGGCGGCTTCACCGCGCACCCCTGAAGTAGGAAGGCGGCTTCACCGCGCACCCCTGAAGTGGGAGGGCGGCTTCACCGCGCACCCCTGAAGTGTGAGGCGCCACCGCGCACTCCCGGCGGGGAGTGGGCGGCTTCACCGCGCACCCTGAAGCAGGGAAGGCGGCTTCACCGCGCACATCCGTGGTGGGAGGGCGAAGCCACCGCAATCAGTGGGAGGCGGCCACCGCGCACATCCGGTGGGAGGGGCGGCTTCACCGCGCACCAAGCGGAGGGCGGAGCCACCGCGCACCGGTGGCATGGCGCTCACACCCCGGTAGTGGGCGGCTTGACCATGCACTGGGTGAGGCGGCCACCATGGCCATCCGGCGGGAGGGCGGCCACCGAGCACCTCGGAGCGGGAGGGCGGCTTCACCGCGCACCCGGCGTGAAGGCGGCCACCGCGCACCCCCGGTGGGCGGCTTCTCACCGCGCACCCCAGTGTGAAGGCGGCTTTCACCGCGCACCCCCGAGGGGAGGGCGAAGCCACCGCGCACTCCCCGGGCGGGAGGGCGGCTTCACCGCGCACATCTGAAGTGGGAGGGCGGCTTCACCGAGCACCCCTGAAGCGGGAGGGCGGCTTCACCGCGCACCCCTGAAGTGTGAAGGCGGCTTCACCGCGCACCCCTGAAGTGTGAAGGCGGCTTCACCGCGCACCCCTGAAGTGTGAAGGCGGCTTCACCGCGCACCCCTGAAGGGGGAGGGCGGCTTCACCGCGCACCCCTGAAGCGGGAGGGCGGCTTCACCGCGCACCCCTGAAGTGTGAAGGCGGCTTCACCAAACACCCCTGAAGTGTGAAGGCGGCTTCACCGCGCACCTCTGAAGTGTGAAGGCGGCTTCACCGCGCACCCTTGAAGCGGGAGGGCGGCTTCACCGCGCACATTTGAAGTGGGAGGGCGGCTTCACCGCGCACCCCTGAAGTGTGAGGGCGGCTTCACCGCGCACCCTTGAAGTGGGAGGGCGGCTTCACCGCGCACCCCTGAAGCAGGCTTGAATCACTGATGAGTGAGATCGCCACGTGGCGTGTGCCGTACTGACACCCTGGTCATGCAAGGCAAGCGTGGTCTGCCCCGCGATGGTAAAATAAAGTGCACAACAGGTACTGTCGACATGGATGACCGTGGGTGCTACAACTCCTTGCCTCTCAAAAAACAGTAGCAACAGACGAGTCTGCAGTGCCGACAGAGAGGCAGTACCCGCCGGAAGGGTAGAGGGCAGGGCTACTCGGCATACACCAAACATGGCGAGGAATGCTTGCCGATGCCAACCCATCAACACCCATGTAGATAACAAAAAAAACAAGAGCAAGAGCAGCGCAGGGTCGTGACATCGTGACATCAAGTTACTACACAAATAAACGATGATACAAATTTACTAAACTAATATAAGGTGAGTTCACTAGTGTATTTGGAGGAAATATACAAAATCTCAAAAAAATAATCAATATCAAAGCAAACTTACGTCCGACGAACTCATCGAAGCTTCTCTATCACCCACGCCCTCAAAACCCTTCGCTTATCCTTGAAAATAGATTCGACCCACCTTGTTACTCGGAATCATGAACTTGTGTACAAATCTATTGTACACATCCGGCTCCCCTAGTTCGGGTTCAAGCCTTTGGACATTTGGACCATTCTTCTCCTTTGCCTCGGCATTCTTCGACTTCGCAAGTAACTCCATGAGGTCGAAAAGATTCTCGCGCTTCTTGTAATTTTTGTTCGCGTACAAGTCCACTTCCCAATTTTCACGTTCATCTTGAGGTGTTTCACGGATGGGAACGTGTTTGAAAACGTGCTCGAAAAACGGTTTGAACCCGATGATGTTATGATAAGGGATCTTAACGTTCAATTGTCGTTGATCTCGGTATGGATTCACATCCCGAAGAGAGTGTGCGTCATGTCGACTTTTGACGAACTTAATGTCGAGGTGCTTAGCAAATAGTAGTTGTATCTCATCGTGTCCTACCCATGATTTAAACAACTCACTCCGTCTTAAACGAAGATCGGAACCACCGCTCGACTTTGTCGTACGTGGAGTTGCAAGGTAACAAGAAATGTCGTTGTTTTCGTCGCCACCATGTTCCTCGCATCCTTCGTGTCCTTGAAGACCACGTACTCCATGTTCACGGACCCCATCCGCAACTTGGGAGAAGGTAACGTCGTAGTTGTCGTTGTCGTCCCCACCATATTCCTCGCATCCTTCGTGTACTTCAAGACCACATACTTCATGTTCACGGAACCCATCCGCAAGGGAGAAGGTATTGTCGTAGTTGTTGTTTTCGTCCCACCCATATTCCTCACATCCTTCGTGAGCACAAGATTCGCTTTCGCCATCCTTTAGTAAACGAAAGATTGGTATATAAATACATACATAACGATAACATACTTACCTTCAAAGCTTCCCCTTGAACCGCTCAATTCCACATTCTCAACTAGAAATCTTTGAAAGCCCTCGTCATGTTCTTGACTTAGCATTTTAAAAACAGATTGCCGTGCATCTACAACGACAAGGAACGGGGAAAAAATGGGATGCCAAAGGTGGCTTTCCTCTTTATATACAATACTAGAACTACACCTGGGTGTAATATTGCTTAAGGTTGGGGTGCAGTACCATGGAACCGGCCCAAGGGATCGCATGGACAGTTGGGTGGGTTAATCTTAAAGAAAACACCTTCGATTAAACCACGTGAGACAGTGCAGCAATGTACACACCCTCGATCAAGCCAAGTAGATTACCATCGAAACCACGTGAGAAGGTGCAGCAATACACACCCTCGATCGAACCAATGGAGGGGGAGGTAATTTCAAATTTTAGTATTGCATATTCACGTATATGTATTTATATTAATAATTATTATTATAATTATAATCGCCTGAACGGAGCAACGGACTGAACGTCTGAACGTCTGAACCTATTTTGTATTTACGTAGCGGTCGCGGAACGCTGGTTATTCCCATAGAGTGCAGATAATTGGCATATGACTAGGTTACTTAAAAAAATCTGGCCTAGAAAAGTACCATACAACATACTTTCACTTTTTCGTACGCTTGAGGGGCTGTTTGAGGATGCCTGAACGCTGCTATTGGGGACTACAGTAGCTGCAATATGGGTTCCGATGGTGCGTGGACAATTTAAAAGGAACACCGAACTGAAGCTGTGGGACAGCGATGGAGGTGCGGAGTTCTTTCGCCGCTCCCAAAGCATTATGATACTTTAATTTTTCATACGTTTGGGAGGATGTTTGGAGATGATCGAAAGCTATTTGGGCCGGGATATCCATGGATGCGGATCCTCTGGGGTTAGACTGGTGCGCAGGCGATATAGGGTTCAATGGAAGATGATGCGGCCACATGACTGAAGCTGTGGTACAGCGATGGAGATGCGGAGTTCTTTCGTCGCTTCCGCAAGCATAATACTTTAAGTTTTTCATACGTTTGGGGGGACGTTTGGAGATGTCCGAAAGCTATTGGGGGTGCAATACAATGGTTTCTGGTGCGCAGGCGGTAGGATTTTGGACGATTAGAAGCACGATGCAGTAAAGCTGTGAGACAGCAATGAAGGTGCGAACTTTTTTGCCGGGTTATCAAGGCATACCAGATCAAGTTTTTCATATGTTTGGGGGAACGTTTGGAGATATTCGAAAGATATTGGGGTGCAATATGGATTCTGGCCGCCCGAAGCGGGAGGGCGGCTTCACCGCGCACCTTTGAAGTGTGAAGGCGGCTTCACCGCGCACCCCTGAAGTGTGAGGGCGGCTTCACCGCGCACCCCTGAAGCGGGAGGGCGGCTTCACCGCGCACCCCTGAAGCGGGAAGGCGGCTTCACCGCGCACCCCTGAAGTGTGAGGGCGGCTTAACCGCGCACCCCTGAAGTGGGAGGGCGGCTTCACCGCGCACCCCGGGTGAGGGCGGCTTCACCGTGCACCCCGGGCAGTGTGAAGGCGGCTTCACTGCGCACCCCTGAAGCGGGAGGGCGGCTTCACCGCGCACCCCTGAAGTGTGAGGGCGGCTTCACCGCGCACCCCTGAAGTGGGAGGGCGGCTTCACCGCGCACCCCTGAAGCGGGAGGGCGGCTTCACCGCGCACATCTGAAGTGGGAAGCGGGACAAGACCATCGAATACCTCGCAAAGAATGAAGTGACCGTCCTTCAAGCCGTCATCTTGGCTGAGGAAAGTGACATCGAAGAGCTCCTCTGGAAAAAACCGCAAGAACGGTGCCTCAATGTAGCCCTCACCTGATTGGATGCATGAAGCGAGTGCAGGAAATTCGTATGTTTTGTTTGCATAACGGCCAACAGTTTCTGAAATGTAAACGCCCGCATGGCGGTTCCCCATCAAAGCCACCCAATCACCACGCACCGAGCACCAACGCCCGCATGGCGGTTCCCCATCAAAGCCACCCAATCACCACGCACCGAGCACCAACGCCCGCATGGCGGTTC
>LGRX02034414.1:0-108847 GCA_001247695.2 Cymbomonas tetramitiformis | reverse complement strand
CCCAGCGCACCACACAGCTCCTGCCGTGCGCTGCTGCGGCACGTGTGATGGTGCATCATGCATGCTTGCTGACAGTGTGCGAGCCACTTGGCATCCCGTGTGCTGTATGTGTCACTGCACTCCACTCTGCTCCACACAATCATGCATGCATTCACACACCACGACCTCGGCCATCATCGCCCTGTTGCCAGGTGTCCTTGCGTCAACATTGCACACACGAGGCTCCTGTGAACATCGCTGCGTCCACGTCACGCTGCTGCCCTCACTCACCTCTCATGAGATTGCCCAGGTTGACCAAAATGTCAGCGACGCTCGTGTGGTCTGGCCCGAGGGCCTTCTCCTCGATGGCCAGCGCACGGTTGTACAGCGGCAGCGCCTCCTCCAGCTTCCCCATATCTGCAACCAGCACACAGCCCCCTCGCTCACCTCATCCCATCACCCCAGCTCCTCCCCCAGCAGACGGCTATGTGTGTACAGCCCGCCCCCTCTTGCTCTCAGCTGTCCCATGGTGGTCCCACTGCTGCTACGGCGCCAGCCTGCCCTCCCCACGCCACGCGCGGCCCTCACTCATGGCGGCGCCCCAGCGCACCACACAGCTCCTGCCGTGCGCTGCTGCGGCTCAATCATGTCAAGGTATGGCTTACGCGAAGGTGATTTCAGACAAAACTTATTTTGTTCCGTTGACCGAGTATGCACAGCTTGGTAGGCAATAACTCGAACTTTCAACCGTAGGATATTTAAAATGCACCACGATAAAGATATCTGACCGAGGAATTTTTCATCTGCCCTGCACTTTGTCCACAATAGGCAGTCAACGGACCAAAACAACGAGTTATAAGTTTTGTCTCAAATCACCTTCGCGTAAGCCATACCTTGATGTGATGGTGCATCATGCATGCTTGCTGACAGTGTGAGAGCCACTTGGCATCCCGTGTGCTGTATGTCAAGGCCTGGGTAACGCTAAGGCCAATTTACACAAAAGTTCCAAAAACCTTTTTATTTGATTAGTAGGTCGCCCAAAGCGAGGTGAACATTTTGCGCACTTCGGGGATCAAATTGACCACGTTTTCAAAAACTTATGGTCGATACCATTCATTTCCCGCCCATACTTAACCATACTTAAGCGTAAACTTAAGACGTTTATATCTCGCGATCTAGATACTCGGAACTTTTGTGTAAACTGGCCTTAGCGTTACCCAGGCCTTGATGTGTCACTGCACTCCACTCTGCTCCACACAACTATGCATGGATTGACACACCACGACCTCGGCCACCATCGCTCTGGTGCCAGGTGTCCTTGCGTCAACATTGCAAAAATGCGGCTCCTGCGGACATCGCTGCACGGACGTCACGCACGCTGCCCTCACTCACCTCTCTTTACCTGTGAGGCCCCCGGCCCCGGAGGGCAGTTGAGCAGCAGGTGAACGGAATAATGTTTTGGCCACGTTGCGTGCGGTGGGACTCGTGCCTACCACTGGGGGAGGATGATCTGGCATTCCGGTGCCCAGTGCGTGCGGAGAGAACACATCCGCACTCCATGGAGAATGGCATGCCAACTTGGCAAGCACTGCAGCCAGCAGATGATGATGCGAGCATGGTGCCATTGGTGTCCCAGCCATCGGTTGCGCGGCGTGGCCGACGTGTGCTCAAGCGTTTGCTAGTGGGGCAGAATTGACTTCCATTCACGGTAGACGTCGGAGCTCTGAGGCAGGACCGGGGAGCAGATCGGGAGGCAACGGAGGATACCGCGCAACAACAGGAGCAGCCGGTCGACCCGGTGATTCCAGGGACCTCGTGGGAATGGCTTGGAAGTCTCTAACTGGCAGAGATATTTGCGTGCCCTTCTCCTCGGCCCGGCACATCCCGAAGCGTGCCAGGAATGAGTGTGATTGGCCATGAGGTGGGTCTCGCGCACCCTTAGTATTGATAAACGGATGATGAGGACTCTTGGTGGCTGCTGGGGATGGCTCGGAGGCTTTTGCTGGCTCCTCGGCTAGGGGCGCAGAGGAATGGAGTCCGGCATGCAGTCCGGAAAAAGTCATGCAGAAGAGGGTCAGAAGAATGCTTACTTGCGGGCAACTGGGCGGCTTTGTTCTCGGCTGCTGCATTGCCCTCGGCCCTGGTGTGGACGGTCCGGACCACGGATGAATGCATGGTGAATGCCGTTTCAAAACATTAGTTAAGGAAGCGCATGCAGCTTGCAAAGCTGGTCAGGTGCCTTGATCTGGGGATCCTCACCCTTTGCAACCAGAGATCGATGCTGGAGGATCTCAAGGCCCTTCACCTAACGGGAGACAGGTTGCAAGCGCAGGTTTATGATAATCAACTTGTGTGGCTTTGGGCCCTGGATCGATGCTCTCAGCTTCATGGTTCATCCGGTGTTATCTTTGGTGGCGGGGTTCTAGGGTTGGTGTGATGCACGCCAATAAGAATACGTCTGAGCGGCTCTCTAGTGTCAAACGGGGTGCCAACGCGAGTGTTGCCGTGGTTCATGGGGGTGCGGCACTCTCAGGGTGCTCTTTAAGTCAGGTGGGTTGAGGAGCAAGCCCAATTACGTGTGGGCAGTCGCTTTGGAGATTCACAGGGAATGTGGTTTGCCGGCAGATGCATATGCAGTTCGCGTTGCATGTTGGGTGCCACCGGAAGGGGGAGCTGATATTGCAAATTGGGGTTGGCGTCCTGGGAGGTGCTGAGGCTGGTCGGTATCTGTGCGTGCACGCGGTGCGGGCGCTTCTGGGTGCGACGCCTTCATGCATGGTGCGCTTTGCACCTTGATGGCAAGCACGCCTTCAACACGGTGCGCATGCGGGGCATCTTTCGAGCGGTCTATGAGGAGTTCCGGGAATGCTCGGCGGACGGAGGAAGATAGACGAGCACCAAATGCCGGAGGAGTTAGTTGCCGATCCCGCGGAGAAGCCGCCTAGGTGGGGGCGGCAAGTCAGATGGAGCCGTCTATTTTATTAATTTGGTTCTGACTAGCTTTGGCTATTCGATGCAACAAACCCCTCTGTCCGCGCCTGACTGCTCGGCCTCTCGCAAGATGGGGCCACTTAGAACCTCAAAGCGCTGCCAGAGGAGGGGGCTTCCGCCTCAAGCCCACTGCAGTGATCGTATCCTTGCCTGCAACTCACTCAGCATCACTCTTCCATTGCTTGGTGCCGGAGGCCTCGTGGTGTGTGCGTTGGGGCCTGGCGACCAAGCAATTTGGCTACCACCACTTGGCATTTCATCACCGCCAGGGGATATTCACGTGCTGTTGTGATACGGTGTAAGACGTGCTGGTGGAAATATTGCGCGAGGATGTTCGACCTGGCTTCTCACGGAGAAGTTGCATGTGTATAGCATTGGAGCTACTCCCCGCAGTGGAGGCTAGACATCACGATGCTCAACTAAAATGATCAGGGGGTGACATCTCATCATCGGCATGGTGGTTGGCTTTCCGTGTGCAGCTGCAAATGCTCTTGCGGGGCGCCCTTGCGTATGACTCGGGCATCCAGTGCGTAAGGTCTATGCGGCGGGCATCGGGCGGTGTCCTTGTGGAGAGGTGGATCAGTTCGCATACCACTACCTCGCCTACAGTCACCGTGGCATGTTCACCTATCGGCACGATTCAGTTCAGCATGTGCTGGTGGAGATGCTGCGCAAGGTGTCCGACCCGGCATCCGTGAAGAAGACCCATATTTATCATTGGAGCTATTCGCCGCATTGGAGGCCGGGCATCACGGTGCTCAACTACAACGGGCGGAGGCGGCGTATCATCATCAATGTGCGTGGGGGTCGGCTTGCGGTGTGCTACATTGTTCGTGAGGCGGGCAAGCAGTGTGCCACTATACAGTTGGTGAGGAGGAGATACAAGAAGTACGCTTGTACGGCGATGTCTTCCCGCACAAGCTGGTGCCGGTTACGAGGGGGTGCAGGCAAAGCAGTTCTTGGAGGAGTGCGCCAGGAGCAAGGGTCGTAATCGGTTTCATTTTGGTAATCGATTATTAACAATCATAATTGTTACATTTGTTGGAATCGATTCGATTGTCTAATTGTTTCGCCCTTAACACTGGCGACTTTTGCACGTTTGAAAGTAATTATCACGAATATCAATCATAATTGTACGGCTCAAATCCAAATTGATTCGATACCAATAATCGATTAATCGGACAATTACATTGCAAAATCACAAATCGATTCCGACCCTTGGCCAGGAGAAGACAGGACCGTCTCGGTCCCGAGATCATCTCAGCAACGTGGTCGACCCTGACGTTCGCGTCTTATTGGGGGTGGAAGATCATGGTCACGCGGCAAGGAGCACAAGCCTTTAGGTGGCATAGCCGAGCGTTGGAAAACTTTCCGTAGTGAATCGCTTTGTGCTTGATAATGGGCTTTATCGAGGAGTTCTTTGTTGTAGAATATTTGGGATTTTCCTATTTTTTAGGGTTGATGTGAGTTTTCGAACACTCTCGGACTCTTCAGAGTTTTGATTGTAATGATAGAGTTGTAATGTAATATCCCACCTCGACCACCACCACCCTGCTAGCTAAGGTGCCAGGTCCCATCAATTAAATAGCCTTTCACATCACTGATCACCTGATGAGGGCTTTGTTGTGTCGCCATCAAATTGCTGCCTCCACTCATCTCTAATTCACCATTCATGAGATTACCCAAACTTCCTGAACAACAAACAATATTTGTTTGGTCTGGATAGCCCGATGGCCTCGTGCGTGGCCGGAGTGCTCGCACACTTGTAACATTGCAATGACATCAACACGCTCACTCTATCTCCCACCTTTATTTCCTCTAGCTTTTTACATGCACACCTTGCCTTCCTTCTTCTTGCTTGTTTCCTCAAACGCACCAGAATGCGGGCTCATGAGTAATCGCAAGTCGATCATGAAGTATACGCACCATAAAGTAGTCGTGCTAGATCAATCATCGCATTCGCTACATTGATGTGCGTGTCCTCCGCATTGTAACGCGCACGTGTCCGCTCTAGTCTTTCTTCAGCCACTGTCATTAACCACGTCCGCAATCGCCAGATGACTGCCTCATTAAGCTTAACAAAGCCGATGGAGGTCTTGATCGCTTCGAAGATCATGGTCCTATCTTCATCGACGGTTGCCTCAGCCCTTTCCACATCGATGCCGCTAATGGCGCTCATGATGCGATCAAAGTCTGCCCCCAAAGTGTATTCAAAGCTTTGCTTGTCATGCTCCCCAAGGCAAATCTATTCCTTCCACCCGGGCACAATCCCACAACCCCCAACTTTCTTATGATATGTTCAAATTGGAGTGCAACAGAATTTTTGTGGTTTCAGACTTTCAGAATCCGTGACTCCTGCTGCAGTAGAGCCGAATGACACATGTAGCTCCGTGACACAAACAGGATGTACAAGTAGCCACGAAGCGACACGCCTGTTCAGCTCTGTTCCTTTTGCTCTTGCAAACAGGAACTTCACGGGTACCTACGGTACTCTGTGAGGCACACTGCAAATCCGATTTTGTAAATTTTCTTCACCTGTTTCACCGGTAAAACAGTAGAGTAGGTAGTGACTAGACCACTTGGTTGTACGACGGCGATCGAACGACGACAGGAGATCTGACAGTGAAGTCGCGGGGACGGCGTTACGACTTCAAACGACGGCTTCACAGCGACTACGACAGTACGATTTGACTTCACTGTTACTCCTCTGAGGGAGAGAGAATGGCTGGATCTTCGAAGAGCAAGGCAGCAACGTCCACTCAGGACGAGGATTTCCCTCCCCTCCCGGCGAAGCCTGACATCGGGCAGACTTCCCCTTCCCCGGCAGCACCGTCCACTCAGGACGTGCTGTTACAACAAATTTTGACGATGCAAAAGCAGCAGAGTGAGCTGCTTGAGATGCAGAGGCAGCAGGCAGAAGATCATCGACTGCTGCGTGCCGATCATCAACGTCTAGCACAAATCAACGTTGAGCTGGAGGCGAAGGTGGCAGCGAAGCCTGGGACTTCTGACCCGGAATCCGCAGCCAAGACCGCCGAGCAACTTCTGGAGAGAAGGAAGAAGCTGGACTACGTGCCAGCAGCCTCCATCAACCCGTTCCCAACGCGTCCGGCGACACTGGCAACGAGGATGCCGCAGTTGTACGACCTACACGGCAACAAGACGTACGACTCGCTCTCCAGGAAGTCCAACTCTTCCATGAAGTACGAGTGCATGGTGCTGGCTCCAGCGCTGTCCTACTTGCACGACGTGGTGACCGCGTGCAACCAGACGTTGGACGAACATGAGGACTCAGGATTGTCACTGAGAGACTTACTGAAACACTGCCACGAGGTTACCAACTCTGTCCACGGCGTGTACGCTTTACTGTGTAACCGGTGGACGATGCTGGAACTGCGCGGGCAGCTGGAGCAGGAGCCGGGTTCTTCACAGCGGGGAGGACAAGAGGCTCTACGCGCGAAGCTGCAGTTCGTGGAGGACAGGGTCTACCAGGCAGCGGACGGCGTGGTGGCGGACGAGGTGTTGCAGCAATGGCTGAACGACTTCGACAAGAACCGCGGCAGAGCAGTGCTGAACATTGCGTCCAAGAACGCGGCCAACGCGGAAACGCGGGTTCCAAAAGATCCACGGGACCGTGAGCGCTGGAAGGAGCGTAAGAACAAGGAGAAGGACGGTACGAAGCAGCCTACCGACAAAGGCGGCGGAAAAGGCCGGGGCGGAAAGCCCGCGGCCGATGCGTGATGTGCGTGCCGCCACCCCCTCCAGCGCAACAGCCCTCTCCGGGCGCTGGACGGGGGAAACTCACCTTGCAGCAGCGGGTGAGACAGCGGAGGGGAGCATGGCGCGCGGCGGGCGCCAGTTCCGAGGTGATGCAATGGATTACTCACGGGGTGAAGTTGAGGTGGAAGCGCGGGCCTCCACCTCCGTTCGACCACGGGGTGTCACTGAGGGATGCGACGCGGCAGCAGCAGGTGTGGCTGGACGCGGAGAAGGAGAGGCTGCTGGAGAACGGGGCCTGGACGAGAGCGACGAGAAGATCTCACGTTTCGCGCGCTTTTTTGGTGCCGAAACCGGGTACGAACAAGTGGAGACTGGTGGTGGACTTCCGATGGCTGAACCAGTGGTGTGTAAAAAATCGTGTGAAGATGGAGACGCTGAAGAAACTAAGGAGACTGGCGAAACCGGGCGACTGGTGCTTCAGCTTCGACCTCCAGGACGGTTTTCACGCGCTGGGAATCCACCCGGACTTCCAGAAGTTCATGCAGTTCGACCTGCAAGGGGACCTGCTTCAATGTTCAGCGATGCCGTTCGGATGGAGCGACTCTCCGAGAGTTTTCTGCAAGTTCGTACGCGTGATGGTGGAGGCTTTGCGTTCGCCACAGGCTGCGGAGGATCGCAGAGAAATCAAAAGACTGCGGGACGGTTCCGCAGTACGACAGCGATGGTCAGTCCGTCGCAGGACCGGTGGTGCTGGCGGGGACACGAACCGTCACAGCGGAATGCGAGTGCTACCGTACATGGACGATTTTCTGGTGCTGGTCGACTCTCAGCGAGAAGGCTTTCTGCGTCGAGAAAAAGTTCAACTGGTGCTTCATCGGCTTGGCCTACGGCGGAACGAGAAGAAGGGCCACTGGGAGCCTACGCAGGTGGTGGAGCACCTCGGGCTGGAGGTGGACCTGAAGCTGGGACAATTCCGTGTGACAGAACGACGGGTGCACAAAATCCACGCGAAGGCGAAGGAGATCCTGTGCGATGCAGCGAGAAATCGAAGGTGGATTCCTGCCAGGAGACTGGCGTCCTTCACGGGACTCTGCCAATCCGTGTACTTGGCAGTACCAGCGGCGCGGCTCTACCTACGGGAGCTCTACTTCGTGCTGGCGGAGAAACGCAGCTGGGGAGCGAAGGTAAAAATCTCACGTTCAGCTCGGGGGGACTTAGAATGGTGGTCCAGGCTGCCTGTGATGAGCAGGTGGAACGGACGCAAAATCTGGAGATCCCCGACGAGAGCGAAGGTGCACACGGACTCTTCGATGACGGCGTGGGGAGGAGTGCTGAACCTGAAGTTCCCCGCGCGAGGTTTCTGGCCAGACGAGATGCGCTGCTGGCACATTACGCACCTAGAACTGGAGGCCGTGTACAAGACCGTACAGGCGTTCTTGCAGGAGCTGGAGGGCAAGGTCGTACGACTCTACTGCGACAACCAGGCGGTGGTGGCGATGCTGTCACACTTCACCTCCAGAAACCCGGACCTGATGAGGAGAATGAGGAGACTCTGGCTGCTACTGGATCTGCACGACATCGAGTTGCAGGCTCGGTACATCCGCAGCGAGGCCAACGTGTGGGCCGACAACCTTTCGCGTTGCGAGGACTTGGACGACTGGAGGCTGAATCGAGACTGGTTCGTGTGGGCCAACAAGCAGTGGGGGCCCTACACAGTCGACCGGTTCGCTTCCGAGATCTCCGCGCAGCTTCCTCGGTACTACGCTGCGTGGAAAGACCCGAAGTGCGAAGGTGTGGACTCTCTGACGTACGACTGGCGGGGGGAGAACAATTGGGTGAACCCCCGTGGGCGCTGCTGGACGAGGTGGCGCACAAGCTGCGGGAGGAGGGGGCCGCTGCTACGGTGGTGGCTCCGTACTGGCCGGGACAGTCCTGGTTCAGGGAGCTGGAAGCCCTGGCCACCGAGGTGGTGATCATGCCACGGCGCAGGGACCTGTTCACTCCGAGCAGGCTGGGAGGGTCCGAGCTGCTCGGGCCCTCAAAATGGGACGCTGTGATGTTCTTCATCGAGGCGCGCCCGTGAGTTACTACGCTGCTGAAGTACGAAGAAGCTCTGCTACGAGTACGACAGCAAGCAAGGTGACCGTGGGTACGAAAATCGAGGTGTTCTGGGAGGACGATGACTGCTTCTACCCGGGTGTGGTGAAGGAGTTCAACGAGGACGGAAAGGCGCACGTGCTGTACGACGACGGCGACGAGGAGACGCTAGACTTGTCCAAAGAGAACTTCAAGATCATCCACAGCACGGACGAGGCAGCGAACGCGGACGGCGAGAACACCGAGCGGAGCAGCGGAGGCAACTACGAAGAGTACAAGCGCGGTGGTGCTGTACAAAATTTCCTCACGCGCTCACTTTGTGAGCGGTGGAGGAGTGAGTTGGGACCTTCCCGGCTCACAGAACTGGCGGTGTCGATGCAGAGAAAGGCACTGCTGGACACGACGAAGGACAACTACGGACCGAAGGCACGGCGATTCATTTTATTTTGTGAGCGTGACCAACGGCCGTGGCTGCCAGCGTCGGAGGCGACTGTGTTGCTGTACATCGCCTCTCTGTTGGAGGACGGGAACATCCAGTCGGCATCATTACAGCCGTACCTGTCCGCCATCAACAACTACCACGAGGACCTTGGTCACCCTGGACCGGCGAAGGGGCGCTCTGTGACCCGAGCTGGGAAGGGGATGGCTACCATCCAGGCGGAGCTGGCCGAGCAGGAGGAGAACATCGAGACCCAGCGGACGTGGCTGCCAGCAGCACACGTACGAAGGGTGCACGAAGCAGCGCTGAAGTTCAATCCGAGATCGCCTGAGGAGCTGAAGCTACTGCGAGCCTTGACCTACGTGGTGGTGGCCTTCGTGACCTTCGGCAGACCGGACACGGGGACCTCGTTGTCACGGCAGCACGTTCATTGTGGCGACGAGGAGTTCTCAGTGGTGCTGCTGAAGGAGAAGGGTCGGCGACACCATCGAGTGAAGCGACGCCTTACGATCCCCTGGAAGGGGGTGGCTCTGTTGAAGGAGCTGATCGAGCACTGGGAGTTCTACCGTGACACAGCTTGGAGCATTTCTGCGAAGACTCAACCTGACAGCTACTGGCTGCTACCCGAGGACCCGAAGAACTTCAAGGCTTCCGTGGCTAATGACTGGATTGGTCTAGCTCTCAGCGAGTTGGACTGCAGACCTCCTGAAGGAGGTCACTTTTCTGCACACAGCACCCGGAAGGGTGCCACGACGTGTGCTCGAGCTGTTGGTGTTACAATGGAGAAAGTGTGCTTCTTGGGAGGCTGGTCACAGTTCTCTTCGGCAGTGCAACACTACATCGACCCGACAGCGCTGAGGGACACAGACATGGACTACTACTTTGCTTGGTTAACATGGTCACAGTGACAGAGATCAGATTTCTTGTGTGTGCCTCACAGTTTCATCTTTGGTTTCATGGCAAATGAGGATTCGAGCAAAAGAGAAATGTTCAAATTGGAGTGCAACAGAATTTTTGTGGTTTCAGACTTTCAGAATCCGTGACTCCTGCTGCAGTAGAGCCGAATGACACATGTAGCTCCGTGACACAAACAGGATGTACAAGTAGCCACGAAGCGACACGCCTGTTCAGCTCTGTTCCTTTTGCTCTTCCCACCGCTCCCGACCCAGAGGACTCTTTCCTTTTGGTGACGTGCACAGACAGTCTGGACATATCATCAAAAACATGAATTTAGAAAGCATGTAAAAAGCACAAAATGCATTTTAAACACTTTACAAAATCATTTTAATGAAATGTATTGCAGTGCCTGCCTTTGGCAAATGAGGATTCGAGCAAAAGAGAAATAACAATAATGCTTGATGCCAAAGCCTTGATGATGGATACCTTTAAGGCATCATGAAGAAGAGTATTATGGTGGCATGGTAGAACGGTTGCGCACCGATATCGTTCTCGTTTCAGAGTTCAAGCTCGATTGACGAATGGGTTCTAAGAAGAAGTAGTACTCTAGCACCACTGAGATCGGAGATGCTGATGGTTGGAGTATATCGTCAATTGTTGGTGTGTGTGCCCCACACTACTCCGTCCTCGTTTGCTTCTGCTTCTTTAATACTTATTGTGATTTTCACACAGTAGGTACCCTTCATACTACACCATAATTTATGTGCGCCTTGTAGTAAGAATAGTGTGTGCACGTGTGCATACTACCATGCTCAGGAAGTTTGACGAGCATTGCAATCTGGTCTGGCCTTATCCAGGCTGTTATTGCTACCGATCATTACCTAAAACTTGAACATGAGGAGAGCGCATAGACCTCCAAGTGTGCGAGTGGTCCCTCTCAAAACTCTCAGCATCTCCGGTGCTGAGTGAGGAGATGCTGAGTGAGCTAATCGTGCGCAAGGCAGGAGTTTGACCCAGTTGGCGGGCTGGGGAATAATGCATACGGCCTCCAGGAAGTCCTCCCAGGTAGCCTGCAGTGCAATGCTGCGGGGCTGCTGTGTGCACGGCTGGATGGAACATGCATGCCTGCCCAGGTGAATTTCATTCTATGAGACCTTGGCGCAAGGACCTCCAGCCCCCCGTCTCCCCGGGACTTCTTCACATGGCACTATGTGCGCAGCCCCGCAGGGCGAGTGTTGATGAGATAGACTAGACCCCACTGGGCAGCATCCTGGGAAGGTGTTTAAGAGCGCGGGTTGCTGGGACGCCTACTGCAGCATGGTGTGGACATATTCATTTTTTTTTGCTGGACACGCACCAGGTGCACTACGGCAGGTTGTCTGTCAGAAGCATCCGGAGGCGATGGTCATCGGGGCATTGGAGGGGTCCTTTTCCTAGCGGACTTCATACTCAAGCGAGCGCTGCCAATGTTAGTTGCGGGCTGGACCATCACGCAGCTGAGCTGACAATGTCTGTCACACAGCCGCAATGCGACTACTCTCTAAACTCTTTCCTGTCTGCAACCAATAAATATGAGTACGAATGATGAGAGCAACGATACGCCGCCCAGGGGCGGCACGACTAGAGCAACGAAAGCGAGTAGCGGAACGAGCGGAGCAGGGAATAGAGCAGTGGGCACAGCGACGGGTACTACGGATAATAGTGACACGGATAGGTCGAACGAGATCGGCAAAAACAGGTAGGTAGGGCCACTGCAAGTACTGTAGGTTGCCAAGAGCGGGAGCAGGCGGGGCCGCGGCTGGCATGACGACGAGGTCAGCAAGCCGGGCGGCTGGTTTACGGGAGCGAGGGCAGACCAGACTAGCGGCAGACGCGGCGGGCGGCGGGAGCGGACGCAGCAACGAACGCCCACTTTGTGTGGTGTAGGCGGAGTTAGCGGAGGAGCTGCTGCAAGGTGGCCCGAGCAGGGCAAGTGGGGGCGAGCGGTGCAGCGCCGGATGCGCTCGATAGAGAGTCTATCTATCCCGGAGGGAGACAAGAGGGGCCCAAGTAAGGGGTGCTGGTGGCGGGCAAGGCGTTGGCTGCGCAGGCGGTGTCCTGGGCGCCTAGCTCAGGCGGCGGAATGGCCTTGCTAGGGTGCTGGGTTCGGATCCTGTGGCCCGCAGAGGGGATAAGCTTCGAGAGGGTTATCCATACGTGGTCGACTGGTGTTGGACAACACATGCATGGTGTGGTATGACAATGGGGAGGAGTTGGATGGGTCATGATCTAGGTGAGGAGCAAGTAGAGTGGCTCTCCACGGCAGGACTCAAATTGGAGTCCCCGCCGGTGCCGGGTGGACTGGTGGAATTGCTCAGCACACCACGTGGGGCGCGGGGGTCGCTGGTGGGCGTCGGGGAGATAGATAGGGGCACATTAGGGCTCACGGTTGAGACCTGATCGGGCACCGAGTTTGCGTGTGCTACGGAGCGAGGTGGACGTTGACCGCGGGTAAGTGTGGTGCTGTGGTCACGAAATATCTCCCAGATACAGGGGGGCATGTCGTGCAGTACGATGGCGATAGGAGCTTCACGGCGGTGGCTTTCGCTAACATCAGGTCCGATTTGGAGTACCTTTTGGAGGATGAGCAGATAGATGGTGTTGGCGAGGTGGGACTGGCATGACAGTAGTTCGAGAGAGGACCGGTTTACAGGCGCGCAGTCCCCTCGTCTCGGTGCAAGGATGGCCCTGGTCCCGGTGATCCCCGAGGCCTCGTGGGAGTAGTTGCGAGGTCTCCGGCAGTCGTCCGAGTTCTTTGCGTGCCCCTTGCTCTCCGCTCGGCACGTTCCAAAGCGTGCTAAGGACGAGTTTGCTGGCGTCATGCGGTGGGTGGTGTGGAACGAACCTTGCTGTGGATAATGAGAACGAGAGGCTAGTGGCACTGTGAGCTTGCTTGGTGAAGAAGGGGCAGTTTGCGAAGGCGGTTTGCCACCTCGACCCTGGGGTCCTCGCCTCACTGGACGGCTGGAGCCCGAGACATTGGAAGATCTTGAGGCGCTACACCTAGTGGGGAAGGGATCGCCGGCGCACGTGCACACGGCCCATATTGCGCTCGAGGAGGCTGCCGTGGAGGCGAAGTGTAGATAGGAGGCTGCCGGTGGCTTTGGGCCGTGGGTGCTCTCATCAACTCAGGTTCAAGCATCTCAGAGTTGTCTTTGGCGTGGGGGACGGTGTGTAGCTGTGTACGCCATCCAACATGCATGCGTGTGAGCAGCTCGTGCCCAACAAGGTGCCACCGGGAATTCCGCCGTGCGTAGCTTATGGCTGGGGGCACGCCTCGCCAGAATTCCTTAAGCCTGACGGTGGGGTGCGGCCAATTATTGCTTTCGAGGAGGCGCTTAGGAGGATGCCGGTTAAGGTGATCGCAAGAATGCGTGAGCGCGTTGCGTGGGCAGTTTGCAGCACACTTTGGATCGCCTCCGGAGGAGGAGGCAGCTTAAGTGGCGGCGCAGGTAGGGGTCGACGTCCCAGGGGGCGCAGACCTGTGTGTCCAAATTGTGCATGTATCGCTGGGGGCGGTCCTGCCTGTTGTGGCGCCCTCCAGATTGATTGCAAGATAGAATGTCTTCAACACGGTCCATTGGCGGGCGATCTTTGAGGCGGTGTTCGAGGATTTCCCGGCCTCTTGGGCATGACGGAGAGCTGCTTCCGGCACAAGACGAAACTTGGGTGGCGGAGGGCAGGTGATGAGTTCCAGGGGGTGCGATCGGCGGAAGAGACAGTTCTTTATGGCGGCTCCGTTACAGCCATTGCTACAGGCTGCTTTGCAGGCGCACCCGGGCGCGGACATCATTGCTTATCTTGATGGCATCCATGTATTGGAGGAGTCGGTTCAGGTGCGGGCCGTGCGACCTATGACACTCTCTTCTTGTTGCTTGTAAGAATTGGGCTTGAGCTAAATGTGAAGAAGAGCGCCGTCTTCAGCCCGTTGGGGGCATGTGGTGCTTTGTGGGATGTCGTTGATGCTTCTGGTGACCCAATGCCTCGGGCGGTGGCTCCTTTGGAGAGCATTAGGGTGCTTGGGATTCCGGTGCAGATGGATACCCGGGTGGTAGACCCATGCATCAAGATGGCAATTGGGGCTGGGGCTATCTTGCCCAAGCTCAATGATCCCCCGGTGCAGATTATGCATCGCCCATCCACGGTTCATGCATCTGGTGAGGGGGGTCCGCCGCACCAGCTTAGGCGGGGGGCTCTCGAGCGTGACACGGGCATCAAACAGCGTTTGCAGGAGGTGGCGGACAGCCCATATCTGCTGGGCGAGGAGGCCGTGGCGCTCAGCCAGTTACCGACCCAATGGGGGGGGCTGGGGCTGATATTGGCGCAGCGGCTTGCGCCAGCTAGCTGGTTGGGGACTTGGGCGCATGTGTGGAAGCGCTTGGTAATGATGTTCCCGTTGCGTGGCGAGGGGTCTGTTCACGCATCTGGGGGCCCCGGAGGGAAGGCCACCGGGGTGTACCCCCTGGTTGCGGGCCTTATGGCAGCGATGGAGGACGTGCGGGGCGCAAGAGTCAAGGCTGCGGAGGCGGACGAGCACCCAATGCTGGAGGGCTTCAAGCAAGGTGCCTGAGGAGGCGCCTGCTTGGGGGAGTTTCTATGCCATTCGGTATGACAAGTAAGTCAGAAGGAGCTTACTATTTGCCAACGTGGTTCCGACTGGCTTCATTTGTTTGATGCCGCGAGCCCCATTGTTTGTGCCAGAGTGCTTAGCCTCTCCCGTGATGGTGCCACGTGGCACCTTAATGCTTTGCCGGAGGATGGGGGCTCTCACCTCAAGCCCATTGCATCAGTTATTTATTGATGCTTGCAGCCGGGTATATATCACAAATCCGCCGATGGGAGAGGTCTAGCTGCGGTGGAAACCGGGCGGTGTCTTTGTGGAGGGGAGGTGGATAAGTTTGGGTACCACTACCTCGCCTCCAGTCACCGCAGTGGTATGTTCACCAATCAACAGCATACAGTTCAGGATGTGTTGGTGGAGATGTTGCGCAATGCGTTCGACCCGGCCTCCGTGAAGAAGACCCATATTTATCATCGGAGCTATTCGCCGCATTGGAGGCCGGGCATCACGGTGCTCAACTACAACGGGTGGAGGCGGCGTATCATCATCAATGTGCGTGGGGGTCGGCTTGCGGTGTGCTACATTGTCTGTGAGGCGGGCGAGCAGTGTGCCGCTTCATATAGTTGGTGACGAGGAGAGGCGGAAACTGCGCTTGTACGGCGATGTCTTCCCGCACAGGCTGGTGCCTGTTGCGGGGGGGGTGATTGGGTGTATACGGCTTTGCCTGTATGTACAGGCAAAGCCGTTATCGGAGGAGTGCGTCAGGAGAAGACACGTCCGAGGCGTCCGACTTCGTTCCCGAGATCATCTCAGCAACGTGGTCGACCCTGACTTTATTTTGAGTCTTATCGGGGGTAGAAGATTATGGTCGCGCGACATGGAGCAAGCCTTCAGGTGGCATAGCCGAGCGTTGGAAGACTTTCTGCAGTGAATCTCGCCCGTTGTGCTTGATGATAGGCTTTATTTGTTGAGAAGTTTTTTGCTGTAGGACATTTGGGCTTTTCCTGTTTGTTAGGAGTTGATGTGGACCTTCGGGCACTCTCGGACTTTTGATTGTAATGATAGAGTTGTAATGTAATTTCTCCACCCTTCCACTAGCGCGAGAAGGGTCCCCGCGCAAGTAGTCGGCTCACGCACGGGCACCGCTGCAGGCCTAGCCGCGAGCTTGCCCGTTTCTGCCCCCTCGGGCATGCGAACGCCGGGGCTGGGCTTCACCATGCAACCATGGGTCCCATCACATGGAACACCATGGACTCTCCCACTGACCCAACCACCGGCTCATCACCGACAATAACCCGCAAACATGTCCATCCGCATATATACTCGTCAACCAGCGCGTCCACCGGCACATCTGTCAAGTCGCCTATTGTTGCCTCTACCCGACGAGCCCACCCTCGGGAGTAGGCTTGAGCACCAGCTCCATGATTGCGCTGGGACCATGCACAAGCCCAACCGTTGGGCTCCACCACGGGCCCACCAACGCGCTCCGCCATAGGTCCTCCCACCTGCGCAGTTGGAAGCCCGCCTAGCACGAGCCCCGGAGCTGCCGGTCACACGGGCCCCATCCACCATTGGCCCCATCACCGGCGCGGGCACTCTTGATGCCCCTCCCGGGCCGACATCGGCAAGCAAGCAAGTACAACCACCGGCCCGGCGGCGGACCCGGCCATGGCAGAATCAGCCTCGTCACTGTCCGAGCAAATCCCAATCAAGGCACCAACTAGCTAGGCATCCCACATTGGGATTTTGTACACTATCTCCCCCTGCCAACTCTAAGTCTTCCGAGTCCAAGTTGAGGCCCTCCTGGACAGTGACGTCCTCCCCCGCCCTGGTAGGCCCTCCTCAGAGTCCCCCATTGCCATGGCGACAGGCCCCGGCTTTGAAGGGGCGCCTGAGAGGTGTACATTCCCAAATGCTAGAATTCTTGCCACGGGACTTGTTTGTAAGCAATTACTTGTTACGATGTCTCTGCCATCACCAATGATGATGATACAACTCAGCGGCTTTATTGTCAGGGATCTTCAAAATTTCCCACTAATAGCCCTCAGGTAGGGGTTACAATTATTAGCATTTATACTTGGCAAGCACTTATGCTGGCGCATGTACGTTCGGTCTAGTCGTGGCCATTCACTTCGTAGCTATATATGTTTCAATCTCTTTGGGCAACACTCTCCTGCTTGAAGCTTGTTACAAAGATTCGAGCTCTACAAGAAACTAATCCTGTGTCAGCTCAAACCCTATGACCCTTTTGCTTCAGATTTTGATTTGGCCACGCAATGAGTGAGTCACAAAGGAACCATGCTTGGGATTTGTCCCCCAAAACATCTCATCGCCATGCCGCTTAGGGGACAAACCCCAACCCTTGTAACTCACTCGTTATGAGGCGAAATTCGAATCTGAAAATAGGCTTACATACATTGAAGTAAAGAAAACATCAATTTTTACCTGAAAGGCAGGGTCTATTGACATTCCAAATGAATGAAACCAACCCTTACCCTAACTTTGAGGTTGCTTGGCCGCCAACGACATGTTTTGGGCCCAATATACGTGCACTAGCACTTGTGTTAATAATTGTCAGACTTACAGTCCACTATCAGCCTAAGGCGGATTGGCTGCAAGCTATGATCTGTTGCCGTTTACCTGGAGTGGTATGCTTAGCTGGATGGTGGTCGTAATCTCGTAGAGGCACCACACACGTGTCAGTGCAACTGGTGCCGACCATGGTGTCAGCACGAGCAGTACCGCTCGGGCAGCCGAAATGGCTCGTCCAAGCACCTCCTCTGGACCCACCCCCGGTGTACGCCATGGCGGACAGTGCTGGTTGATGACGAAAATGTCAACGTAAAGGAAGGCTGCGTCCTCAGCCGGCTCAAGTACGCCCGTGCTCGCATCCACCGTGTGCAAGTACTCGGTGTGCCATGCGTGGGACACAAAGTGGGTGGCTCGGCCAAAAAACGACCGGCCGCTCTCATCTTCTAAAGCTAATCCTGGTGCCCCAAAGACATGCAACCAAACAAACTTCAGCTTGGTCCATATCATTATCATGTTACGTAAGCTAAGATCAGACACTCCGGGGACCGTCTTGAACCCCTGGAGTGTGATGTACAAGCTGTTTGCAGGCGCTGCAAAGACATCTGATTTGCAACAAAATTTAGGCTTCTCAATACGAAAACATGCTCATTGAGAACAAAGTTCTGTCTTGCGCTGCTCATTCTTTTCTCCCACACAAATAAACATGTTGTACATACAGTGCAGTTATACCTGTTACGTGATACTCTGAACATCGATAATTTCAGAGAAGCGTGCGTCACTGCGTGTCACATTGAAGTTCCGCACGTTACCATTCACTCCGATGGGTGTTAGTACCGTCAAGCAGTATAACTTTGAAGATATCGATTCAAGCCGCCGGGTGGCGCATACACGTCAGAGTAATACTTCTAGGTCCCACTGCTTATCCTTTTCGGCTAAATTTCCAACGGTAGCTTATTATGGCAGCAGACCTTGGGAAGTGGTGGGTCAGTAATGCAGAGCGGCACACCTTCGGAATGCCAGAATTCAATAAAGCTGCACTGCAGCGATTTGGTTGCATCATAGATGCACCAGGATATAGGCCCCGGTCCTGTGGGACCTCTGTTTGCCTGGCCAAAGACCAACTGTTCCGTGGTCAACTTTGACAGTCTGAAGTCACTGAAATTGCTGCCGCACTTTTGCAGGAAATGCTTTCGGAAAGTCGCCAGGAAGCTCACGGACACGCCGAGTGGTGTCCGCCAAGGCTCGTCTTCGAGCGCCGCGCTATTAGAATTGAGAGCGTGTGCACCGCAATGTTGTGCTGATGTCATAGTGATCTACCTTCCTCTTGGTTCAAGCTGCACAGCAACCAGCCGAACCAGTGATCAGCCTACTAAGGTCAGAGTACAGTGCGCGCAGCTGAAGTTGGTTTCAAGACTCAATTGAAAGCGAACCGTTCCCCCGACTGCATTCATTACAAGATTAGCCCTGATATCTACGACTGATTCGCCACTGTGCTAACACTAACTCTACGTCACTGAATAACTATTCCTAACAATGAAACTATTGTGTTGAATTTCTTCAATGATCTTAAAGCTATCTCTGACAGCTCATTTGGAAACGAACAATGCAACACTCGTTCGTGTCCCAGCTCTGAAAACTATGAACTTAGGCTTGATAACTTGGGCAGCGGAACTTTCAGGAAGGCGCGGAATAAAACACTCATTCGCGCTGTGCACTGAGGCAAAGCACCTTCGCAGGCCGGCCTGCCCGGTGGGGCCTTTGCAGGTACCGAGGGTCCAGAGGCGGCCAAAGGTTAGAGTCACTTTCACAGAAAAAGGCTGAAAAACTGCAAAATACACTTGGCGTTTGGGCTCATAAAATGTGAACCGCTATAGGTATTCAAGTTCTGAAAAGTGCGTATTTTTTTTCAGCTCAATTGTAGTTTGATGCAACAATCCCCAAAACCCGAACCGAAATTTTGAAGTCGTGACATCGATCGCAAAACGGTGACGAAAGCGTCACTTTCGTCACCGTTTTGCGATCGATGTCAATGATCCAATTCTTCGATTCGAGTTCTCGGGTTTTTGCGACGAACTGGAATTGAGCTGAAAAAAAATACGCAATTTTCAGATCGTGAATACCTGTGACGGTTCGCATGCTACGAACCCAAACCCAAACCCTAACTTGTTTTTGGCCGAAAAGTGACGTTTCTGGACCCTCCGTACCTGCCAAGGCCCGGTGGCTCAGTGGAACCCTCCTCTGATTGGCGAGAATAACTTCAGCTTCCCTTGAGTACAAAACATATCCCGGAGTGGCTATGGCAATATCATTCTTTAAATTAAGTAATAATAATAATAAAACATTTACGCTAGCAAAGGGGACAAAGTCCTGAGAGTGCGGTATCCCTGCAAAGCAGGCTAGTGAAGACACCAGGGGCTACTCCCTCTACTATAGCGCGCCCACAAAGGGGCTCAACCCACTTTTCAGCAGGGTGACATCTAGAGAAAAAGCTAGGCGCTAAGCAAAAAACTCTAGAAGATGGAGAAGCAGCCATGGCCGGGTGAGTGGAGGGGTGGCTGAATCTGAGCGGTGGGGAAGGAAGTCGAAGAATTAAGGGGGTATTTGGAGACGTTGGGAAGGGGGTCAGGGTGGGCGGGGGGGGGGGTGGTGGGGAGGGGGGGGGGAGGGCCCCTCCCCTAGGGGACGGGGAACCATCTTGTATTGCAAGACTTTTGAAAATTACTGCAGAAGGGTTTGAAGAAAGTCGTTTGATTGCTGCACAGCTTCTGTTTCTGTCATGGTCTCACTGCTCGAGATGTCAACTGTATGCGGGTCAGTGTTTAAGGTGGTAGTGGTGTTTAACAGAAACACGTCTCGCCTATTTTTGGTGTGTTGTCTACAGATTCTTGAAAGTTTTTTGAGGAGAGGTTTAATCTTGCCACGGGGAACACCTATCGTGTTGAGGACAGTACCAAAAAGAGGAGGGAGGTATCCCATGAGTGTAAGTACTTTGGGCCATTTCACGGTGCTAATAAAGGGCTTTGAATTTGCGTTGGTGATTGTCGTGTCATGGTGACCACCATAATAATGCTCAGCATCACTCTGATGATAGGGAGGGTCTTGAGTGGGCCATGGGCAAAGCGAAGAAGGAAGTACTTTGTCGCTTTCGTTCATAACTTCATTCCAAATATCAGGGCTGACTCCTGTGTATTCTAGCCTCTTCTCCGTGACTCTGGACTTAGGAAGTACATTGAGGAACCATCTGGCAATCTTTTTCTGTGTGGGCCTCCAATCAAAGGCTGGTTGAGTATCACTGGGTGCACTGTCTATAGCTATGATAACGACATCCGAAAAGTCATCCTTATAGCATCCGCCACCTGGAAGAACGTAGGGGTCATCACCCGTCCAATAACCATGTGGGATAAATGGAATAGTGTTATGCGGGAATCTGAAAACAAGTTTAAAACCTTTGTCGAACCATCTTTTTTGGTTTTTGGGAGACAGCGGAAGAATCCATGTTCCTGAAAATCCGGGGACGGTGTTGGCCGCTTTATGTCCCATTTCCAAGGTAGTCATAACCGCCGAAGATTTGCCCTTTTCTTTCCCATCAAAGGGGGGATTTCCATAAACGATTCTGCCGATGCCTGTTATCGGATCCACGTAGGCATCCCAAGCGAGACCATCAAAGCCAATTTTCCCATGATGGCAAAAGGGCCTGAGAGCTTTCTTCATTCTTGTGGTGGGTATGCATCTTCTCGAGTGAATTCTAGGGTGGGCATTTAGTGGGTTGGAGAAAAGTTCACAGCCGTTTTTGTCAAGGTTCCTGTCATCCACCAAAATATCTAAGAGGCTTCTTCTGATTGCGTAACAATTTTTAGGATCCCCCGATTCAAACTTACATGCATTGAGTGCTTCGTGGATATCGTGTGCCCTATCCGAGTACTCCGCAAGTGAGCATGGAACTACTTTGTTGGAAAGGCGGTGCCAGGCCAAAAGTTTCCAAAACTCTTTCTTCTGGACATATTGGAGTTCGGGATATTTAATTGTCCCCGTGACATGGTTCACTTCAGGTTTAGCGGTCACAGCAATGGTATTCTTTTTTGAACTTGATGGTCGGTACATGCTAGCTTCCGGGAGAGCGTGTAAGTATAATTCCTCCTTCATTTCCTGTCTAAGGTCAGCAAGTGGAAAAAGTTTCGATGGCTCTGTTTTGATGTATGTGGTACCTTTTCCAGGGTTTAGTAGTTTGGGCTTTTCTGAGATTTCTTCGGCAATGATTTTCCTTAGTTCGCCATCTTGGGTTGTTCTAAGACTATGCAAGCTATTATTATGTCCTGAGCATTCAAGTTGGATGTGTTCGAAGGTGCATTTTGTATTCTGTTGGCAGTAGGGGCAGTTTTCAGTCCCGATTTTCCCCAGTTTAAATAAACGTGCTGGAGAGGCTTGGAGACCCAGGAGTTCTCTGCTTCTAGAAGCGGTGAAAGCTTTAGGTGTTATTTTGGAAATATCTTTAGTGGGGGCGGTGTTATTCTCGTTGAGCATTCTCAAGTACTTCCCTTGAGACTGTAGGGTTCTCCAATTATGATAGTGTGAGAGACGTTGAATTCTTCTAATGTGACTACGGATATCGCCTAAGATAGGGACCTCAAAAAAGAATAACGAGAAGGGTAGTTCCTCGGCAGGGTCGTAGCGAGAGATGTCTAGACAGCCCCCTCTGAATGAGGCTCTTTTAGCAGTACGGTCCACTCTGTCATGGACTTTGTCATTATTGTGACCCCTAATCCATTTGAGGATGATTTTGCTGTGGTTTCCTTCACTGTAAAATCCAAGTTCTTCTAATAGTAGGCGAACAGCCTGCACATCTCTGCGATTAGCTTCACGTAATTTGTCCCGAGCACTCATGGACCTGCCATCCTTTGTTACAGCAGATATTGCTGCCATGGAGTCAATGGCATGTACCATTGGAGTAATAGATTTGAGGAGTTTCTCTTTTTGTTCTGTGAGTAGAAATCGCAGTCCCGCAATTTCAGCAGATGTGCTACTCGGGTTTTGGATATCTTCCTTGATAAGAAGCCCCGATGCGGAGAAAGTTCTTGAGGGGGGGATATTCATCTTCCGAACAAGTGGCATCCCGTTGTCAAAGTTTTTTATGGCATATGCTGCACCACTGCATGCTGTTTTCTTTCCAGCAAATAGAGAACCATCGCTTGCCATATCATAATCTTCCATTAGTTTGTTCTTTTCTGCGTTGGGGGTGGATTCTTCTTCCGAGTCGCTAGGGCAGCTGTATTCACTTTCTTCCTCCGCAGTTTTGTTTTTCATTCTGGCAATAATGGTCTCATACTGTCTGTCTGAGATGTAATCATAGTGTGAGTTAATATCACTGACTGTAGCAAGGACAGAAGAGGGCGGGTCCATATGGTCATTATATTCGAAAATAGAACCTGCTGGAATTAGGATGCAACCGTCATTGGTGATGCTATATTCAAAGTCGTATTTAAAACTGTTGGTACCTTCGATTCTGACAAAGACATTAGGGTTTATGGCATTGTTACTGTATTCTGTATATTGTATTGACATGGCCTCTAAGTCAATATTGGTAATGTGAATAAGAGAGATGGAATTTCGGTCACCATTTCCTTTCCAATGAAATTCACCCGTGTCGGGGGGTACTATGTTGTCTCTATATTGTTTCTTGACATATCTAGCCTGTGGGTCCAAATCTACAGGGTTTTGAAGCATTTCCTTTTCGATTTCGGTTAGCCATCCAGGGGGTCTATTACCATTCAGCCTGAAAAAGCCTTTACTTTCTTGCCAGTTTTTTAACATCCCACCGCAGGGAGTTAGAAAGGAACCTGTGTGCTTGAGGTTGTATTTTTGTATTGCGGAGGTAACATTCCTCGACATGTAGAGTTGTCTGGGAAGGGTGGTGATTAATGTGGTTTCACCCGCTTCATTTTCAGGGTAATTTTTAGAGTCGATAGCGTATCCAAGTTTTGCCATAATGTGACCTGTACGCCTAAACCAGTTAAAGCGTTTGTCTTTAGTGTGACTGTAGGTTGCATAGTGTGATAAGGGGAAACCCGAGATGGCATTTTTACCCATTTCGTTGTTCATGTTTTGAATTATTATTTTAAGCCATAGATTGCTGTTTCTACGGTATAGTGAGATGAGGTGGGGATCAGTGATACGGTCCGTGTGGTTGTGTTGCCAATATTCGTGTTCATCCGCAGAACACAGGGTGTTCATAGTTTCGGTAATACACGACGCGGTTACAACATCAAAGACACTATCAATACCGTACCCGCCTTGGCAGACTGCTGTCCAGATTATTTGGTGATTGGTGTCAACTGGGCAGCCCAAATATTTAATTATAAACGAAGCTATCATTTTGTCTAATTCAATTGCGACATTCTTTGAGGAGTTGGCAATTGCTGAGGTAACTTTAAGGGGGTATGCCATCCTCGGAACTACAACCGCATTTATAACATATCTTAGCTGGTGTAGAGTCATGTGTTGCAGTTGGATGGATATTAAGGTAGATTTAAGTCTGTCGATAAGGATTTCCGCCTGTTTGTCCCATTCCCCATTTAGTGCAAACCATACTCCGAGATATCTGTTTACCTCTTTGCTGTTGGAGAAATCGAGGAATTCTGGTGACTCAGGGGGTATCCATTTCGAATCAATAGAAGGACTTGAGTCATTTGTATTGGGCTCCAGATGTCCCCCTGAGATGAGTAAATCATCGGACAGGTCATATCGCGTTACTGTTTTGCCCTGAGGTTTGATGCGCTTTCTGTAAGAGTATTTGGATTTCTTAACATTGATGGGAATACCAATGAAGCTCATAAATTCATTAACTATACCTAGCATGTCTTGTACTTCGTCTTTAGTTTTCCCCACAAGAATGATGTCATCACAAAAGAACCGTGCAAAGATATTTAAAGTGGTGTCCTTTTCTAATAGGTTTTGGGAGGGAGGAATAACATTATTTCCTGGTTTGTCTGGTCTATGGCGTTCCGAGTTCAGTTCATATCCGTATGTGGTTCCTGTCGGGTTTACACCGTTTGCTCTTTTTGCTAACCAAATTGCCAGAATGTCCATAATGGCTACAAACCTTAGTGGGCTCAAAACTTCTCCCTGAGGAACTCCACATTCTAGGGACCATTCATCCGTGAGGCCTTCTTCAGTGAGTACCATTCTAGAGGCATCATTGGTAATGTCTGAGATGATGTTGATTATTTGTGATGGGAGTCCCAACTTTCTGAGCGCTAAATTGCTCATCCAGAATTCAGCTCTGTCAAATGCTTGTTTGAGGTCCAGGTAAACTACGTGGAGGTCTTTGTCGTATCTATTGGCATCCGAAATTACTTCATTCAGAATTTGGAGTGAGTCATCTATATTTTTATTCGGAAGAAAGGCATCTTGAATGGGAAAGAGAATGGGGTGGGTGTTAAGTATTGTTTTGAGACGGTTAGCAATTATTGTATTAAATAGTTTAAGACCCGTTTCCAACATTGTGAGGGGTCTAGAATTATCTATTGTACATGGTGCAGAGGGATTTTTAGGGATTGGAAGGATGACTCCAGATTTTGCACTCTTTGGAAATTTCCCAGTTATAAGAATGTGGTTAAAAAGTGAGACAGTAACCTCTTGAAAATTCTCTGGGCCCTTGATCCACTGCGAGTATCTCATCCCTGAGGGTCCTGGTGCTGTAGAGATACCACAGTCCGAGTATGCTTGTTGGAGTTCTTTGTGCGTGATTTCTGTCAATAGTCTCGCGGCAGCCGTATCGGGAATTTTAGGGCTATCCTTGAGAATGTCAGTAAGCCACTGAGGGAGTTCATCTGGCTCAGTCGGGTTAGTAGAAAATAATTTTTTATTTTTGTATTCATCTAGTGTTGTGTTTAGTCTTTCTGTTTTTGTCTCAGGTATCTTTCCATCACTACCTGGGGTTGCGGCTGCACCTTTTTCAGTAGGTTTCATCTTTCCCATGACTGTGTCTAGAAACCTCGAAAGGTTATTTGAGAAAAGATGCTGCAGGGCTTCTTTTTCTCGGAGTTTGCGTCGTTCAATGTCTGTGTCTCTGCTTTTCTGAAAAGCATTTCTGATTATTACATAATTTTCATGCAATCGTAATCCCCATGTGGCTGCTGCTTCATTGTGTTTGGGTTGGAGCGAGGCAAACGGTAGCGTGCGGGCAGCCTTTTTGGCTTGCTTTGGAATGTTGCTAACATGAGTTCTTGTATCCAAATATTTGATGGTGCGGCGTACTGTGTTTAGCCATTTGTATATATAGTTAGATACTGCTGATGGTTTTTCGGACTTCCCAGTTTTGTTCAGATTCTTGGTGCCAAAGGCGTCTCTTGCCGCCTGATGTGCCAGTGTGTGCAGGGTATCCCATGTCGCGTCAGGGTGCATTTCCTTGAGGCCAGTGCCGCCGTTTCTAGCTGCTTCCGATCCATTTTCCATTTCGAGTGTGCTATGTAGTCTTTCAGTGTAAGACACCCAGCCTGTAGCGTATTGAAATAGATGAGCGGTGCAGTCTATTTTTTCCGAATGCATCTCAGATCCGTACAGGTTCCAGAATTTAGCAGGCATATGGGGATGTAGAAGAATATTCCAGCTGGTCATGTGCTCATCTGTGTAGGATTTCGTGATTTTCTTAACTTCCAGTGAGCTGAATGAAAGGTGTCGTTTGAGATAGGCATTTACATCTTTCTTATTTAGAAGGTGAGGCGAACCTATATGCCAGATGTTATCTTTGTCGTTATGGCCTAAGTTTAGACCACCTTCCGGCATCCCCTTTCCTCTAGAGAGTAAGTGAGCTGCATGCCATGGGCTATTTAGGTGAATCCACCATTCCTTGGGTTTGTTGTGCCATTTTAGACATTGTTCTATGGTGTCTGTCTCTTTATTTTTAGCTATGAGCTTGCTCACTGTTATGGGGCTGCCGTCAGTATTATCCCGTTTAAGGTCGAGATCAGTGGTGTCACCCTTGATGGTGCTGATAGATGCTCTAGCTTTGTTTTTATTGATGCACGCGTGCACAAGTTCATTTGTGCAGTATCCGTTTGCTTCGAGAAGTCCTACAATATCTTTCTTGTTTATTTTCCTTTTTGTATCCTTATTTTTGTTTGTCATTCTAATTGGGTACCCTGGGTACTCATCATGTGTGGTTTCCTTGGCACCATTAAATCTAGGTGTTGGCAATGTTGTATCGGTGAAAATCTCCAATTTGGTGTCGTTTTGAGGGAGCTTAAATTCAGCCCATACTATCCCGTGGTCGGAGATGATATAAGGGTTTTCCTCCGTCCATCCTGTTTTAACTGTCATTTCTGCCATAGTTGTGTTGGCCATGATATGGGTGAGTTTTGCTTTTGAGTTTTTGGATATGACATGTGTGAAAATTTCCGTGTTTGGATTACGGTCCATTATCAGTTCATTAAGAGAACATCTGTCATTGTTGAAATAAGTTAAAAGATGCTTATTCTTTTCGACATGCTCTTGATATGACATGTAACTTCCACCTGACACCCGCTGATTTGGGGTAATGGTACAGTTTTTGTCACCTATCTCTACGTAGGCCTTTTTTGGATTATTTCCTGCCTTCCCTGCCCAGTCAGTAAGTGTGTCATATAATTCCACTTGTTCCTCTACTAATGTAGCATCATTCATATAACCGCTGGCTATGTAGAGCTCAAAACCGTTATTTCCTGAAAATTTGGTCATTACTGCTCTCTTTGCATCTCCATCGATTGTGGTGACCGAGGTGGATAGTGGTAAACTTTTCGGATTCCATAGGATCATGGAACCAATGGAAGCTCTTTCATTTACATGAGACGTGCGAAATTGGATTCCTTTTTGTGTCATTAGGGTTTTAATTAATGCTAGGTTTTCAGTATTTACCTTGGTTTCTGATATACATATTATATCGGCCCGTCCGTCGATTAAAAGATTGCAGATTGTTTCTAATTTGATTAAACTGTCTTTATCTTCTTTGTGGTGTCGGAGGCCTCTCATATTCATACCCATTATAATCAAATTGTTAGAGTGTTGTGCTAGTTGTAGTTTTGTGAGTCGGTCTATTTCTTCCGACTGTTTCATGGCGCTTTTGTGTTTTGCTTTTTGTAGTATGCATCTGCCATCTGCGTCATAAATGTTCTCAATATCAAAGATTTTGTTTGTGCATTTGGTTTTAAGGATTATTCTCTTTTGTTTATGAGAGTGCTTCCTGCGGTATCCATATGTGTGGGTTTCACAAGAAGGCTTTCCTTTGCCTGAGATGAGGTGATTATAAGCAGTGTGGGTGGATTTACAGTCTTTGTTTTCAGAATTTGGCTTTGTTGGATGTGCATCAATTTTCGGAAGGTGAGTTCTCAGTGATTGTCGTATGGTCGAAATGGCTTTGTTATTTTCGTGTTTGATTATCCTAGCTTCTCTGCCCGTTTGTGGTAGAGTTCTAATATTTAGGTTTTCAAGTTCGTATAGTAGGTCTCTGTTTAATTGTGCTGCTGAGAAGAATTTAGTGTTGTGCAAGATGTGAAAGGCTTTGTGGGCTAGTGTAAAATTGAAAACCCCCATGTTATTCGGATGTACTCCCAGTTTCAAGGTTATGCGGTGCACACTTAGGTCTTGAGGGAGAAGTGTGAAAATGTCTTTCTGGTATTTATTGTTAGAGATATCAAACTCACAGTGAATAATCTTTCTTTCTGGAATGATGTGGACTGCAGTTGACCATATGTCATTAGTCACAAGAAGATGGATTTGAATGTTGGTGTTATCCGTGCTCGAGGTGTGGTGATATTTCCTATGCGATTCGATGGCTTCTGAAACAATTGTTTCATTAGTGGTGTGTGTCTTCCATTTCAATCTAAAAGTTTCAATCAGAGTTTCTATCTGCTTTTTAGGTGTGGCACCTCTACGTGTGAGGATATGGTGAGAAGGTGAGGTCATATTTGGGCCGCTGATTACGGCGTCGTTTCCAGCGTGCTCCAAGTGTTTGAGCTCCAGTGTGTTGCGGGTATTCTTGGCCAGCAGTCCTATTTCTTTCCTCATTTCTAACCGGTATTTATGTATTTCCTTTTGCATTGTTTTGTCGCCATACTCCCCACTACATAAATCAGATTTTAGGTACTCGAAAAATGAGGTCTGGTGCGAACCTCTGTTCCATTGTGCCCATTTGAAGGCGGTTTTTGCTACCCATGTGCCACAGTTATATGTATCTGTTTGAAATGTATCCTTGCTAATGGTAATTGTGGATTCCTGATATTCTGTAATGGTTATGAAAATTTTCAGCCAGGTTTTGAGTGCTACCTCAATCATATTAATGGTTTCTCTTTCGGCTTTATCTCCAAAGGGGTCATATATGTAAGCTTCTATTTTCCCGGATGATGATAAGCGGATCATTATAAGACGCCAATGTATATTGTCACACACGCCTATTTGTGTGTGGCCATATTTCTTGAGTCTGCTATTAATAAGTTGTGTGAGTTTTTGGTCCTCCCCTGTCATCTTTAGCATCATGTCTGTGAGGTCCATAGGGGCTATGGTACTCGGGTCCCGTATTTTCATTGCATCACCAACATGAGTTGCATTTAACCACCCCTTTTCTGAAAAAAGTGATTCCGTGGCCATTTTAGTTTCATCTACTGCATCATCTTCGGTGCTTGCTCCACCGCTTAACATCTGCTCAGGTTCAGGCATATTATGTTGTTTGGTATCGTCATCCTTCTTGTGGTGGGTTTTATGTTTCATTATTCTTAGGGGTGATTTCATTTTTGATTTCTTAGTATTTTGGGTCCGTGTCCTCTCCCAAAGCCATGCCATTTTGGGGTTTTGAATCATGTATTTCAAGGCGCTCTTGCTTATCCTTTTGCAGGCCTTAGGTCTCTTGTGGGCTAGGTGTATTATGACTCTAGGTCCCGGGAAATATTGTTTAGGGTTCAACTTCATTTTGCTGAGTCCCGCCATTAAATGAAAACACATGATAGTGGGCCCGTAAGTGGTTGTTTGCAGCTCCGCTCGTGTTTTAATAATATTTTCCTCACATCTCAAGAGGTGTCTCATTATGTAATATGTCATAATTATGCTGCCGCTTATGTCTTTATCTATTTTTATTTCCATTTAAAATATATTTCGGCCTGTGCTGGGCTTACTATAAGATACATATCTTGTGTTAAGTTAGCAGCCCGTATTTTGAGGTAAAATGCATTCCATTTCAAGTTATTTGGAAGCCGCGATAAGTTTACCATAGACCGCTTAATGTTAGTAGCAGGCCTCATCGGGTCGTCTATGAGTTTGTTTAAGTTTTCTTCAGGCCATATCAGTTTAACTATGAGCCGTATTAATTTACCTGCAAACTGTATTAAGTTATCTATATGCGGTTTGAAGGTTGCAGTAAGCTGTATAGAGTTATTTGCAAGCCGTATTGTCACACTAACGAACCAGCATTTATTGTTGTCAAAGAAACTAGTTAAATTAAGTTTAAGGTCATAGACTCTCGCGTGAGACATAGATACAGTTACTTCAAGCTCGAAGCACTCAATCTAGCTCTGCCCCACACTCAGATTTAGGTGACGCTGCTCATAGTTTCTGCTGCGAGGACTCTTCTCATGCTGCAGTTGATGTAAAGGAGGGCTGCGGTCTAATAATCAGTCTGCATGACGTGCAACACAGTTGTTTGTCGGATATGTTTTTCTCAACGAATTATACAGTGTGACATTTTTGCCGTTGAGAGAACCTTAGAAATCATAGCACGTCTTTCAAGGCCATCTTACCTTCAGAGGTGATACTAATGTCAAACGACTCTCGAAGGAGGACGGTTCAAGCGACTCGGGACGTCGCGTCGGGAGGCAAGCTTGATCTCGTGAGGCATGAACCTTGAAGTAGCAAAACCCTCTCTTGATGCTTCGTTTCTCTTCTTGTACATGCTCGAAACTTGATGTTCGAGATAGCAGACGAATGATTCATGATACTCCTCGTCACGTCGTGTCGCGCATCTCAAGGTACCCACGCCAGGTAGGTATCGCCCGGGTCTCTCGCCCGGTTCTTGAAAATGCGACATTGCCGTCAGATACCTCTATCCAACGGTATATAACTGGGAGATAAAAGAACCGGGCGATACCTTGACTGACGCGTACAATCGCTCATCTGAAATTTCGGAACGAATCGGGCCCTTTTTAGAGTCTCTAGAGCCCTATGCAACGGAGCTCGATTTTGGCGAACGGCTCAGAAACATACTCGTGAACACGTGAAGGTACCGACTGATTAGACCGATTGATTAATTCAGTCGGTGACATGAGCGACATAAACCAAATCAGTTCATGTCACCGACTGAATACGATGTCACCAACCGAATTAAGGGGCGTAACCGGTTGACCCGAGGTCCAACTGGTTTGAAGTGATTAGTGCAAATTAATTAACTGGTTGGGGTTAGTTAGTTAATAACTAAAAAATTGATTAGCTAGCTACAATTGGTTAATTACTTTTATTGCACTAGTTAATTGGTGGTTTAACTGGTTACAACCAATATTGAGTATGGGGATACAGCGGCATTAAATGTTGCTCATTCGAGGTCAAACTCGACCCATTCGGATATACATATTATTTGTGTCAGATGCCATCATTACTCTCTGGCAACCTGAGATACTTACTTACTTGTGAGGTGCTTTTAAGTGAGAGTGAGAGGACAAGCTGAGGGGGGGCTGAGGGGTCAACCGGTATGTGGTGTAGACACCAAAGGCATGCACAAACGTATTTCAGAAGAGAATAAAACATACATATTATTACTTTTCTAATGTTTTCTAACACACGACCCGGGGTTTTCTGGGCGATCCTCTGCGTCGTTCCGTCTCTTGTAGTGACTGGTAACGAGAGTGCAGAGCATGTGCCAGGGCAGGCTGCTATGGTGTCAAGCGGAGCCTTCACCCTTCTAAGTGCTGAGGAGAGGGACTGAAACTGTCCCTAGCCCACCCTCTCCACCTAAAATGACCCTCCCGGGGCCTCAAAAGGCCCCCTTCACCCATCCTTATACCCACATGCTCCCCACAGCCTGCACTACAGGACTGTGCTGACCTCTCCTTCAATTTCTCATCAGCCCTCTCACTATACCCTATCCTGTATGACATTGATGACACGCATGACTGAAACTGTCCCTAGCCCACCCTCTCCACCTAAAATGACCCTCCCGTTTCAAACCGATGCAGCAACCTATTACCTAAACCATATGCAAATATAGTTCTCAAGTTCTGTGATGAATATTAATATCAATGGTGTACGCGGACAACCGATATGCTTGCGGAGAGTTGAACAGTAAATATTTAGGGTTTCAGGGGAACAACTGTCTGTGCCGCCCGCACGGCTCCAAAATATGAGTGCCATTGTAACCTATTGCAACATCGGTTTTAACATGTTGTGCGGACCACGCGGTGGGCCGTCCACATCTCAACACATCGAGCTCTGCTGACCGTAATCCGTCGTCGGAACGGTTCCGTAGATGGTGCCGGCCGCGTTGCCGCCCGCGCATCTCCGCAGCCCCTCCGCGATCTAATCATATTATAAAACGACTTTACAATCCTACGGTTTAAACGTGCAATGCAACCATGGGACATCCACACACACACACCCACACACACACATATTCCATACATGCAATACAGCAATGAAACCCTATTTCTACGCTATGCATCTTGCACTCACTTTAAACTAAGGAAGGATGCGAACCTTTGCGTGCCATACGCGATATCTCTTTCTTCGCTTTCGTGTGGTCTGGAGGATGATACGCCCCACGCGTGGCGTCCCTCCAACTGAGGCGGAACTCGTCGTCCTCCAGCAATGCCCTAGGGCGCTTCCTCTTGGCGACCCAGTAAGATATCTTCTCGTCAATGTCGTTCTTGCGCATCTCACTCCAAACCGATCCCTCCTTCCCTGTGAGCGTGTTCGCCTGGTTGTTGCCACGCGCGACTTCACCTGGGTCTAGCTTCACCTCCTTCTCCTGCCGTATTTTCGCGTCCACCTCCTTCCAGACGTCGTTGTGCATGTACAAGCAGTGGTTGTTGAGCCCACTAGGGCATGCGCTCTTAGCGATAGCCCCCCCACACTCTTTCTCAGGGTCATCCTTGGAGGGCAAGGTGCAATAGACATGGGTGGAGTTGGCGACGCCCTCCTTGAAATACGCCCACCAAGGTGAGGTACGCTTACTCTTTTTTTGAAGCGTGCGCGCCTCTTGTTGCTTGCGCTCCTCCTCGATGGCGGCCTCCCTCTTAAGCGCCACCGCAGTTTCCGCATCTCGTGCGGACTGCAACTTCTTAGCCAACGTCGAAGCCGCCTCTTCATTCTTCTCAAGTTGCTCCTTGTCGAACCTGCTGATGTAGTCCTCAGCACCTGCAACCATGCCTCACACCACGCAACCACACAACAACGTTCCTCATAATAAACTCGAGTAATCTTGTACTTTTACAACTCAAAAATAGGCGAGATCTTGCACAAGCGAGGTACATCTTTCGAATGAGCTTAGGGGTTCGTTTCGTTGAGTTATGATAACTCAGAGATCGACGCACCTGCAAGGTGCTCAATCGGCTCCCACGTATCATCCTTGGCTTGATAACCTGCCCTTCTCTGACACCCTCAACAGTGACCTCAGAGCAGAATACATGTTTGGCAGTTTCAGCAGCATGGAGCAGTTTCTCTCTGATGCTCCTACCTCTACTATTACCCATATGCTTGAGGTCTCGGCACCAGAGATTAAGCTACCTCACGGTGTCAAACAGGCCCTATCCTCACCACAGTCTGAAGACTGGCTAAAAGCTATGGATCAGGAGGTTGGTGATATGGTTAATCAGGAGAAGCTCAAGCTGGGAACACCGCCGGCTAGTGCACAGTACCTTACTACACTATTTGTACTGTCTATGCCATTCAAACCTGACCCTACTGGGGCAGGCAAGCCATATCAGATATTTAAAGCCCGTATGGCTGGTGACGGCAGCAGAACTACAGGCTACCTTCCGTGGGAGACCTCTTCAGCTACCCCAGAGATATCAGCTTTCAGACTGCTATTCATATTTGCAGCTCTATTCCAGCTGGTGGTGTCACATCTGGACGTGTCTCAGGCCTTTATGCATGCTAAGCTTGAGTTCCCCGTGTGGATTCAGTTTCCCTCTGGCTATACCTTTAAGGGCTACAGCTATGCATTACTCTCATATGCGCTGTACGGCCTCAAGATTGCCGGTGCATCATGGCAGAGGATGGTTAAACAGTTTATGCTCAGTTTCAAATACATGGGACAATCATTCAGGCAGTCTACACATGATGCCTGTATCTATTTCATCTACACGCCTACGGTTAAGGCTATGTGTGTGGTATATGTGGATGACTTTGGTATGGCCTGTTCCACGGCCCTTGAGAGGGCCTTCTGGACTGCTTTCAGAGCAACCTTTAAGGCCAAACACTTGGGTCCTATATCCTCAATCCTTCAGATGACAGTACAGCATGATGACCAGGGGGTGTACCTCAATCAGTCTCGGCAGATTAAGGACCTTATGACAGCTAACAACATACCCGAGAGACCCTTCCGTACACCTATGGACTCTAAGCTTGTGATATCGAAACCAGCAGACCCTGACCTCACTCTGGTAAAGCCCTATCGGTCTATCCTTGGGTCTCTGCTCTGGCACAGCAGGACTTCACGGCCAGATATCTACTATGCAGTTATCTACCTATCACAGTTTGTGGCCTGTCCCTCAGAGGACTCAATGAAGGCTCTTATCAGAATTGCACAGTATCTGGACTGCACGGCACACTACAGAATGGCCTTCTATTACCCTGAGAGGCCAGCACGTGTGCTCACACTGTTTGTGTACTCCGATGCTGACCTGGCCAGAGACCTGGAAAACTCAGCTAGATCATACTCCGGCATGGTGATATTCTTCTGTGGCATGATTCTACAGTATGGTACAGTCAGACAGACCATCACAGAGACATCTTCTACGGGTTCAGAATATGTTGCAGCATCTACTGCAGCTCAGCGGGTGGTATCTCTCATGTTTATGCTGACAGAAATATTCGGCTATATACAACACCCTATTCAGGGACAGCCACCCTCTACTACTGGACTTGATTCTGAGATCACTGAAGCAGAGAGGGTCGCCACTGACATTGCATTCAGCTACCCTGGGTTACAGCCGGGCACTCTCCTGACTAAACTCCTGGATTACACTACACCTACGGGTACAGGAGTCGGTGGTGTCAGGCCTGATGGCAAGTCAGTGACAGATGAGCTCGAGATTTATTCAGAATCAGACCGCAGGCCAGTGGACTATCAGAATATGAGAAGCACAGAATACCTTCCAGCCTCAGCGACCTGCCCCAGATTGGAGCTTCCTGTTCCTCTTCTCCTGGATAATGATGCATGCAGATCTATTGCTGAGAATATCCCGCTATCCCAGAAGATCAAGCATGTTCTGGTCAGATTCCATATGCTCAGAGACTTTGTCAGACTGGGCTGGATCATATGCTGGCGGGTACCTTCGGAGAAGAACTTGGCTGACCCCTACACCAAGCCGGTTCCTCCCACCAAGAACACCGTGCCCTACTTCAACATGCTCTTTGACAGCTACATGGATATGCAAAAGGCAGTGATTCAGGCTGCCAGATCTTTTGGATTTTCGACATGGAGGCCTACTCAGAAAGCAGCAGCATGATCTGACTGTGAGTACCCTCTGATTTGTCCTGTTTTGGGTTTTGTATCTGACTGTGCTTTGCAGGTACTTTGTTGCAGGTACTTTATGATTTGGTTTTGAAATATGCAGAATACAACCAACCGATAGAATGACAGTTAGCCTAGAGGTTTAGCAAGCATGCACAAGACCTGTTATGTGAATGTTGCATGCCGTACCTTGACTCCTACGACCTTATGTACCCTTCGGGGACCCGTGACCGGCACCTGTCTCGTACGTGAGAGCCTCTGCCTCCACCCGCTGTGACCCTCCCTACATCTTCCTTGTCTGTAAGTCTGACGGTGACGGGGTGACCTGGACCTGCCTTCGGGTACTCCTTGTCATATCCCTGACGAAGCATCCGGCTGCATGGCACCGCGGTGTGCGGACCCTCAGGGCACAGCAGCATTCTATTCCCCCGGTGGAGGAGTGGCACTAGAGACAGGGAGCTGATAGGCCTGCCAGGACCGTGTGGACTTTGTCCAGCTTTTTGGGGTTTTCAGCCCTGGCAGGCATGATTGTGGTTCTTTCTGGTCTGGACTGGAGATTGGTATGAGTGTATTCATTCTGGTCTGCCCACCTCACTCGAGGTGGTGTGCTGGATTTGGCACGCCGACAGTGTCATCATCATCCGTGTCATCACCGATATGGTTCGACTACTATGACTTCTTCACTGTCATCAGCGCCATCTCCGATATCGACTTCGGTAGTCAGACAGTTCATAGCATCTGTCATTTTCACATCCGACACCTTAGGGGCTGTCATCACATTCTTTCGGCGGAAGCTATAACACTTCGTATTATCTTGTGTATAGCTTCACAGTTTCACGGTTGACATATGCGAGCGTAGCACCTGACTTGTAGTGCTTCACTGTGTGTTTGTTTTCACAACGCATGAGATGTGTGAGGGCACTGGAAGTATATGAGGAGCATTGGGCTCAAGCAAGCACTTCTGCTCACCAGATTGTTGCACTCATAACCCACCATAATATTACTTTCGGCGGTTACTGTTCAATAGCAGCCGCGTCAACATAGCGTTCGCATAGCGAGCCCTGACAAGGTCCTTGCGCTTGTCGATGTCCGCTGTCATGGTCCTTTTAACGTGTCGCGAGCCACTAGGTACCAAACTCTGCGCGATGCTGCATACAGTCGGGGGCCCCAGCGCTCTCTGACCCATCTCCTCCATACTTCCCTCCGCCACTCGTCGCGCTCACTTCACCATCTACGCAGTCAGTTGTGCCGTGAAAACGCGGCACCCCGCAACATTCTACCTACTCAGCCACGCTCGCCCATCTACAGCTTTAGCCAGCCATTTAGTGGCTTTGAATCAAAACCACTTTAGGCAAGTGGTGGGCCTATACCGGCCTACTAGAATGTCCTAGTGACACAGTGAAAACGCTGAACGCCGTAGGGTTTGAGCGAGGCAAATCGGGTATCTCAAAAGATAGAAATGAATACACGACTCTCAGGCTATCTAAGCTCTGAGGCCGTCACTAGGCAATCATATCGTGTGTCACAGTCTAAGCTACCGAAGTCGACTTACTACTGAGTACAGGTAGGAAGTCACTGTACTGTCACTGTCACTGCCATACGTCATACGTGGTACCGAATCATCAATCTCAAAGATGGATCACCATGTGCACCTCCAACCGCGCATCATCCCTCCCCCACATGTCGCCACCCCTCTTCGAGCATGTTCGACTTTTCATATCGCAATTTTTATTGCATATTTGGACTCCCCGATGTCGATAATGTGGGGGTAGAGCATATCACTTTTTCAGAAAACTCACTGGCGCAACGGATGTGCACATCCCCACTATGACCCTTGGCGGAGCTCAAAATGGTCTATAATTATACCCAAACTTTGGCCGACAATAACTTTTGATTGGTTGAGAAACTCCTTAAATTTTAATGCAGTTTCTGGATCAGCTCGTCGAGACCTTCAATTTGGCAGGGCCCTGCACAGGTACAAAAGTACTCGGGTATTTTTGCCAGGTACAGGTACTAGGTACTACCTTTACCTGTACCTGTACCTGGTTGGCTAGTACCTGTACCTGTACCTGTGTCCGATTTTCAGAATTGAAAGTACCTTGTACCTTACCTGACGGTCAGGATTTTGCCAGGTCCTACCTGTGGAATTCAGGTACTTCTCAGGTACTTTTCCGAAATTTCACATGTTGCGAGGAGAAAGGTCCCCGTTCTCGGCGGCACACTCCTGCGTGGCATTTTAGCAATCATGACTGACCTACAGCCAAAAGATTCGTCCGAGAAAGAGGTTCCAGAAGATGAGGTCACTGGCAGTGCATCTTCAGGCGTCAACAGTAGCGCTAGCGCCGGTGGAGCGAGCTCTGGTGGTATTCAAGCGAGCGGTGACTGTGAAGCGAAGGCGGGTGGTTCGCCTGCTTCCAACGTGAAAGATGTTGTTGCGCCAATATTTCCAGCTGTTGGCAGTACGATCCTCTGTCGCGACCGCGATGGAAAAGAGCATCTAGTTGAGGTTTGCGATAGTTTGGGCAAAAATGGCAAACCGTTGACCTCTGGGTATTGGAAGCACGTGGTTTCGTTTACGCCAGCTCTTCCCATATCCGGCAAGAATGCGATGTGTGTTTGCGACGAGAATGTCAGCAAGACAACCTGTGGTGCCTTGATCAAACATGAGCCACGTTTCTGTAGCACTGGCAATCTTATCAAACACTTCAAGAGTGCACACCCAGCTACCACAATGCGAGTTCAGATGGGCAGTGTGAAAAGCGAGGTAGGCAAGGAGAACAAGGCCAAGGTGGCTCAGCAGGCAGTTCAGAATTCCAGCTTCGATAAACTAGGGGTCACTCTCGAGGAACGCTCGACTGCCAAGCTCAGCAAAGAGACTCGAGCGTTCCACACTCGTAACTTCGTGGTTATGTGTGCTGTGGAACTTCGCCCTCCAGAAATGCGTTATGGCATTGGCTACCAGTTTTACATGGCCGGTTTCAATTCACGTTGGGCTATAGAGCCTCCCCATCACCACACTCTCGACAAGGTTCTTTTGGAAGAGTACGCTGCTGCCAAGGAGACTGCTATCGGACGTATGAAGGAGCACCTGAAATACGTGAAGTATGGACCTGCCATGCATGGCCAGCTTGACCTGTGGACTTCTTCTAATGGCGAGCCATATGGTGCGTTCTCAGTGTGCTACGTGGATCCTGTTTCTGGTGAGCGAGAGCGCATATGCTTGGCGGTTCGCTTGTTTCCTGGCGAGCACACCTCGAAGGACTGCTCGCAGTGGATGAAGCAGTTGTGCTTTGACTTTGGCATAAACCCTGAGGAACTGGTTGAGGTGTTTATCGCTGGAACTACTGATGGTGCTGGCAAAGAGCTCAACGCTTTCGCGAAGGAGCTGGACATTCCTTGCAAGGTGTGCCTTGGGCATCGCTTGAATTCTGCGGTGCAGTGGAGCACTGGTATAGCTGGGACTCCTCCCAGTGCCAAGAGCCAGGGCACAATCAGGAACCCCAAGATGCGCCTTCTCATAGGGCGCGTGGCTGGTCTGGTTGGACATTTTGCCCACTCGCCCAAGGCAACTGGCAAGTTTAAGGCGGTCATGCTCGCTTTGTATGACGACTTCCAGGGGCTTGAAAGCCGCAATGACACGCGGTGGAGCTCGACTTTCAAGATGCTTGCGAAGGTGTGGCGTTTGCGAACTGCCATAAGTGTGTACTTCAACATCCACGATGGCGACAACAAGGTGCAGCTCACTTTGTTTGAGTGGAATGAGGTGAGGGCGTGTATTGACGTGCTAGAGGCGCACCACGACGTGCACATTGATATTCAGGGAGGCCGCACGAGCTTCGTTGCGAGCACGATCGAGGCTCTGGCGGAGACAAGGGCAATGGTGAACTCCTCCACCTTCGAGTTATCTACAGTCCAAGGGTGTGAGCTGTCTCCTATGGGAGAGGTTGTGAATGAGGAAGACCCACAGTACGAGCTCGTGGAGCTGGAGGATCTTCCGGAGGTCGCTCAGATCTTGGTTACTGTGCTCCGTGAGAAATATGAGGAGTATGACCTAGGTGTGCCAATCACCAGGGAGGACCGTATCTGTTGTGCATTGCACCCCACTTTCCCTTGGCAGGATCAGGGCGTGAGGGCGCAAGCTTTCAAGGAGCTTGCTGAGGAACTGGAGAAGGCCCGGCCGTTTTTTGAGAAGGTCAAGGAGGAGGAGCCTGCCAAGCGGGATCCTGAAAGAAGCCCTGAGCAGAAAAAGGCAAAGGTATCAGCTCGTGAGCGCTTCCGTGAGCAGTTGGCAAAGCGGAAGTTGGTGTTGCCTGGCACTCAGCAGACGGACGGCTCTGGCACGGAAGCAGTTGTTGCAGCACCCAGCGCACACGCATCGACCGAGGTTGACAGGTACAAGTACTTGCTTGACAACAACCTGTTTGAGATAGATCCTGACCAGCACCTTGGCCAGGTGTGGGTGAAACCTGAGAACAAGAAGAACTTCCCTGTTATGCACGTGGTGGGTGTGTGCCACTTGGCTATTGACCCCACTAGTTGTGAGGTGGAGCGTATTTTCTCCTCTGCTGGGCGCTTGATGGACCATCTCCGTGCGAGCATGTCGGCTTGGAAGGTAGAGGCTATGCTGTTTTTGCACCGCAACCAGCAGCTTGTGAAAGGACTGAATGAGATGATTAAGCCGTAAGCTTTGAGCTTGGTGCAGTGCCTAGTAGCATATTTGGGTGTTAGGGCATAACTATGTGTGCAGATGCAATAACATAATACAGTAATGCCCCAGTAAATAGCTAGCTTGTTTGCATATAAGTATGTGATAAGATGATAGCTCCAGATTTTGCTTTGAATACAGAATCATGACATAATCATCACAAGTGTATATGAACCTGCGGGATATTATTGCATAACACCTTGCTGTGAATAATATATCAACTTATAGTAAATAGCTAGCTTGTTTGCATATAAGTATGTGATAACATGATAGCTCCAGATTTTGCAATGAATCGTACATAATCATCACAAGTGTATATGAACCTGCGGGATATTACTGCATAACACCTTGCTGTGAATAATATATCAACTTGCGGTGAATAATAATATAATATCTTGTGACTATATACTAACCGTATATCACTGTATTTGTGTATTACACCCCGTTGCATATCAAAGCGATAAGGCGTGTATGTCCCTAACCGCCATGTTGGACCAAGCCAAATCCGATGGTAACGTCCGTTTTCATCCGTGCGAACTGTATAGGACGCCAAGCCTAATAATGTGGAAAGTACCTGATAAAGTACCTGGGTACCTGAGTACTACCTTGTACCTTACCTGTCCAACCCCCCCCAGTACCTGTACCTGTACCTGTGCCTACTCTTCCTAGACCCAAAGTACCTATACCTGTACCTGACCCCCACAATCTCAAAATCGAGAGTACCTGAAGGTAAAGGTATTACCTGTGCAGGGCCCTGCAATTTGGTGGGTCGGCCGTCTTGAATGGATGACTTTTTTTGTGACCACCGGAACGTATACCAGGGTGTCACACGACAGTACCGAGTGTCTAATATATGTCCATAGGGTACCTGGTCCTTTTTGTCGCACCACTGGTCATTTTTGTCGCTGTCGCAGAATATTCTTTTGTCGCGAGACCACCGAACAGAATCTTCTCAAAAAAACAGTGAATTCTGTTCGTTCCCTTAAAGGGGTAAAGAAGGTTTTCAGAAAATAAATGGAGACATGAATACGACATCGTCGTTCGAACAGTGTCAAGGTGCCCCAAAAATTTTCGTCATCCAAAATTTTAAACTTCAGGTTGTCGCAACTGTCTGTCGACCGACGGATCGGACCTTCGACCGACCGCTAGATCGGTCAAAATGAAATCTGACTCGGAAACCGAATCTAATTTTTGTCGCAGGCATGTAGAAGATACAGCAGCCCTCCCTCGACTGTTTGTCGACCGAACGATCGAACCGTCGACCGACCACTCGATCATAAAAAAAATGAAATCCGCATCGGAAACCGAATCGAGTTTGTCGCATGGATGTCGAAGATACAGCAGCCCTCCAGTCGACTGTTTGTCGACCGAACGATCGAACCGCCGACAAACCGCACGATCAGTAAATTCACAGAAATCCGCTCGATCGATCGGAAATCTGCATCGGAAATCAAATCGCGGGGCTGTCACAAGAAGTGTCACAAGACCGTCGCAAGCATCTCGGATGTAGAAGATCCAGTGTCACAGCAGCCCTCCAGTCGACTGTTTTTCGACTGCGTCACAGTCCGCGTCACGGCCACCAGAAAATTCGGATGCCAATTGGTCACAATATTGATGATCTGCCACGTCACTGTGACACCCCCGGGGATACTGTACTCACTCGATCCTGAGATAGGAGCGTCACATCTTGAACAACTATCCTTTCCGCGGGCGTCAACATATTATTCTCAGGCGCCGACACCGACCAACCCCTGCATACTTCTGTGTTTTGTTGTTTTCTGACTAGTATTCGTTGTTGTTTCCTTCAGTACTGTTTGCTATTTTATTTTTCGGTTTTACGCCGGGATTGATTGGAGCTCTGGGCAATCTGCCCGTGAGGTTCGGCATTTTTGCAGGTTAGCGTGCTGTTTTCTGCAGGATCTCGTGCGTTGTTGGCGACTCGCATGCTTATTCGTTTTAACATTGGGAGTGCTTGGAGCCCGTTAGGCGTTTTGCCCTCCTGGTTGGGTTCGATTCCCAACACCTCTGCTGACTAGCGCGGTGTTTTTTGCAGGATAGCATGCGTTTCGTTTCGGCGACAGCAGTGCTGCTGTTGCAGGACAGCACGCTCATTCGACAATAGCAGTTCTTTCGTTAGTTTTGGGAATGCTTGGAGCCCGTTGCGCATCTTGGCCTTCGGGTTGGGTTCGATTCCCAACATTTCTGCTGACTAGCGTGCTGTTTTTTGCAGGATCTCGTGCGTCATCGTGTCGTTTTATCCTGTCTTCCGTTTGTTATTTTCATTCTTCACGTCTGTCTGCTAGTTGCAAGTATGGTTTAGTCACCGGCGTTGATGATTCATTATTTATTCTGTGACTGACTCCGCAGATTTCGACTTCTGCAGGAACTCGTATTCGGTGTAGTACGCGGAGCTTTCGGCCGAGATCGAAGACGAGCGGCCTACAAAGGCGTAATAGATTTACAACTAGCTTTCGTTTTGTAATTGTCGCAACTCGAGTCTTAGTAAAAGCAACGTAAGTATTGTAATATTAGAACATTTGTATCGGCATCATGCATTTCGCTTGCTGTGTGCATGCTCTATTCATGCTGTGTGTACATCCGAGGATGTTTTTCGTAGGGTTGTTATTATTAGTTAACGAATATAACCGTTGCGTCGGCTGTGTGTTTGCCCACTGGTTTGTTTTGTTAAAATTTTACATTTTACAATAAATTTCTGCGACAATAATGACCATTTTATCATTTTTGTCGCAGCCTGCGACAAAAAGGACCTATTGGTCATTTTTGTCGCAGCCTGCGACAAAAAGGACCTATTGGTCATTTTTGTCGCAGCCTGAGACAAAGGAATATTCTTGCGACAGCGACAAAAATGACCATCGGTGCGACAAAAATGACCCGCTACCATGTCCATAGTCCAGTCCTGACAAAACCGATGCAATTGCACCCTCGTACAACCACCGCATCTTGATCTACGAGGGCATGTAAACCTTCCCAGATAACTTGAGACACGAGTGCCGATAAATAACCTCGTCGTGCACAGTCGGATGATTGAACTTCTCATTACTTTAGTGAGCATTTGAAAAATCCAAAATGGCGTGCTCCAGACTCCCATCTGTGAGCTTGTACTTCCTTCCTTTGTGGCTGTTAACGATCTCCCAGCCTTGCAATGCTTCCACTCGAAAATTATTGTGCCGGAAAACCCCACAAGAATGTCAGCTGTATTATGCATCTCGAGCTGGTGCAGCCAAAGGCTACTTTCCACCTCCTATACCCGCGCCACCTGGCATGTTTCGATACGACGCCTCTCCAGGTGGAGCTGTGAATCCCGCTGCTGCAGACGCTAGTCCACCTGGTAGAATACCCGCAGCAACCACTGCCAACGATGCTAGCAGTAGTCCTGTTCTCGCACAGCCCCAGGTCACGCCATCGACCGTCCCGCTCCCAGCGATTTCGACTAATGCCTCACCATCACCACAGGTATAGCTACTGGTATTCTTATTCGGGGAAACAGTTGTAGGAAAATGCTGCAAGTCGTGCCGAGTTGCCTCTTGAGACTGCACCTCTTTAAAGTTCCCGATGTTTGCCAGTTAGTCGGTTTGCTTTGATCAAGCAGAACGGAGCTGGCTATGACGGACGTGTATCCCAGACTTTTAGCGCCGACATCGTGAAAGAACTTTTATTTGCGATGGTAATAGTATCTTTCGGTGTGTTTACATCTTTATATATGTTATGTTATGAGCGCGCTTTGGCATGAGCGCGCCAGGCGCGCTCATGATCATCACAAGCGCGCCGATTAGCGCGCTTGTGCTAAACTGTTTCTGGCACAAGCGCGCCAGGCGCGCTCATGCTAAAAATCGGCGCTCATATGCGCGCGGCGCGCTCATGACGTAACATATATGCCTGTCAGAACAAAATCTTCAATCGTTTGTTGATGCCTGATGTTCCTATGGCTTGACGAGCGCTTCACTTTGCTTTTGCGTTTTGCCAATATGCTATTTGTCAGCTTATTTTGCACGTTTAAGGGAACGAACGCTTTACCATAGTCGGACGATTGAATTTCTGAAGCCATTTTTCTTGTCTTTTACTGCATGATGGACAGCTGCTGGGATAGGAATCTCGTGCTTTTGCATAAAATCTATCACCGGGTAATGGAGGCCGCTGTGAACCTCGATGAACTTATGGACTCCATTGAAGTTGCATTTGATTCTATTGCCAACTGTACACGTTATGGGAAACGCATCTCTATTACTCTCTTTCACAAGCGCGCAATCGAGTATTGTATGACGATCAGCGCTATGTCAGGGCTCCAAGCTGAGGATGGTATGTAATTTTGTTTTCAACTTCGGCATAAACCCTTCGCTGAGTACAAGCATAACAAGACTTCCGAAGATCTGCTTTATGACCGGACCTCATTCTGACGTGTGCGATGGCTACAGCGGCGGATGTGTTTCGATGATCGCATACGTGTCGCGTTTTAGATGAGTCGATATGAAAAATTTCGCTTGTAAGAGTGGCCCACTTTTCTCAAAGGTAGACAAAGGCTTAGTAGTGGAACTACTTCAGTGGACGCCACTAGACCTAACTTCAGTGGACGCCACTAGACCTATCTTTTGACTTCGCTTTGGCTAACTATGTCGACAAATCTTATGCACTCAAACTCCTAATGCCGACAGACCAGACGCTTTAAATGATCACTCAGGGTATGTTTGACGCCTCATGCTTGGAATCTCTTGAACTACAGCAGCTGTATTGCCTTTATTGATACGGGATTAGTTCACGATCTTGCTCTGCAGAACCCCTACATATTCATAAGAAGTAGAAAAGAGGGCTACGAGTATTCTGCGCAAATGCAGAAGCAGATTCTATAAAGAGATGTATTTTTTTCCTGGTATAGCATTTCTAGTTATGTCATGCTTTACCGAGAAAAGAAGGGCTACACGAAAAGCTTACCTGCTGTAAGAAAAGCTTGCATGAATATGGAAAACACTACTACGCATACTACAAATGGATATGCCAATTTTTGGACTGGCTGCATACACCAAGAAACCTTAGAATCCCAAATATGATGAACTTCTTTCCGTCCGTGACAGCCAAATATAGCCACTTGGTCGCTAGGTATAGGTACATGTGCCCCCACGTTATCATGAAGAGTTTCACATGTTTGTTGATGTGTGTGCATCATGCTCACGTCATCATCTTCATTTGATTTGAAAACCGAGATTCCGTACAGTGGGAAACTGCAGCCTACATGTTATCCCCTTATTGTTGCTGCAAGGGGGGATGCAAGGGGAACTTGATAAAAAAATTCATGGTGAGATTTGGATAGTTTCGGTTTGTTGTCGGCAATTTCCACTTATAAATATTCACAGATAACGAGTCACTTGTCGCCCGACTTCTGTACTCCAATATACCGTTTGAGTATAGTATACGCTTTCGATACGGCTAGGTCGTGGCCACATACCACGTTTTGTCCATTTGTTCTAGTAGGTATGATCGGTTAGACCTATGCCGTTTGGGGTAGGTGGTGCTATGGAGCAACGAAGGGACGATACCGACAAATCGAAATAGCCTATAGATAACTTTGAATAACGATGTGTGGGGGGGAGGATCGAGAGATACGAATAACGATGAAGTGCCTATCGAGAGATACGAACAACAGAGAAACATATATCGAGAGACGAGTCAACTTTTCAGTTATCGATATTATCGAGAATTTCGGTATATGATGTAGGTTGCAATCGTACGATGTTAAGGTAACACTGTTATCACTATCGAGACGATATCGATCGCAGATATACAAAAAAAAATTGCTTGCAACTAAGGACGAGTGTTAATCGAGGCCATCATAGAATGCTCTAGGGTCCCCTCCGTCACCCTCTTTTTCTGCCCACACGCAATGAATGAACGCTTAACACCAATTGTGCTTAAAGGGGTTCCTAGGAACTGCATAATCCGCGGAAACGGGTTGGACATGTTATGGTTTCTATCTGACCACCACTGCAAAGGACAGTCCCACGTCTTGGCGGCAGGCATCGACCGGTAGACCGCAATCTCTTTGCATGTGCCAGGGAACACTGGCCATGTCAAGCCATTCGATTGGCATATTGTATTTATGCGCAGTGGGGCAGTGAAATGGCAATGGGCTCGGAAGGGGACTCCCGAGCCATTGACTGCGTACTATGGGGAGCGAAAGCCTGGGCTCGATTATAGCCGGCAGCATATTATCGCCCACCCTTCTGGAGCGCTACGCCGCTGGGAGCGTAATAGGGGCGGTGGCTGGTTTCTGGAAGACGCCACTCGAGCGAAGGAGCCTGTAGCGCCATTTTCATTACCGCTCAGTAATGCGTACGGGGAGGAGGCGAGGGTGAAGGACGAGTATGCGTATCGCGGGATTCCATACACTGGGCGTAAGTCTGTACGATCGACGCCTACGAACAGTGACGATTCGGGTACAGGTGCTGTGACCTGGAGTAAGGAGAAGCTACCAGATTCGGATGACAATGATGACGCGGGTGTCACGGACAGTAAGCATGACATGGATACTGCCAGTCCGAAATGGGTGCCTGACTCGCCTGAATATGATGACACTGAGGATGACGTCAGCGAGTTCGATGACTTGGTAGCTGACGATGCTGAAGAACAGGCTGAAGCTCGAAAGTTGAAGAGACTGGGACTGCAGTTGATCATGGATGATAAGGGTGAACTTATCTGGGTGCCAAAGGGCACCTCCCCGACCTCACCCGTTCAGCCAGAGGATCAGCCTATCACCGAGCAGAAGTCTGAGGCCATATCTGAGGATGCTCCAGCCTCTGTGGTGGAGACTGTTCAAGTACAACCGAAGGAACCATCTGGGCCAGATACTGGATTGACTTCAATGAGTGAAAATAATGCTGGGGTGTCCGAAGTGACGAAGAGGCAACCCAGGAAATATCCTGCCTGTTGGACAGCTGAGCACATAGCTTATTTGGAATGTACCCGAGGCAGTGACAGTGATGATGAAGAAGTGCAAGACGTGGCTCCTCGTAGGAAGAAGGCAAAGGCCAACAAGGGACAATGAAATCAACTGTCTTGATTAGGATTGTCCAAATGCAGATTCTCTGATTAGGATTTGTATAGGTGGCAGATGATGATATGCCAGCCGACATGGGACAGATCGATCAGAGATATGAAATGCGCGCCTTGAAAGTATAAGACATGAATTCTTGCCCAGTGGAGGCTGTTCTAGCTTGTAATAAGTAATTATTTGGAGGAGCTGTTGCTCAACCTGTTAAAATACTGGTCAATCTTTCCTGCCATAAAGATATTGCAATTGCTTAATTGTAGCCTTGTTTATCGCATTCCTAAAAAACAAAAACTCGACTAACCCTAGCAGTGCCAACTATATCTTCTTCACGTAAGAATCCTCGAAAAAGGTCACTCTGTGTTCTTCTTACGCACAGGCTTTTCAGCAACCAGTTTGGCGACAATAAAATCGGCAACGGGCTTGGGCTTGGGCTTCCAGTCAGCATCGTAAGCAGACTTGCCGAGGATACTATGCGGTCGTTGGTCAAGAAACCCCGATTCCGCCGCTCTAGGTGTTTAAACTCGGAGAGCTTGTACGGTGGGTCCAATAATGCGCGTTGGCACAAAAGTCTACCAACTTGCACAACATGAGCTCGTTATGGTACTTCGCGCACATTTTACATGCGAAGGTTACAAGCTTACAACCGAATATAACATGATACAAATGTACGCAGGCATGAGCTGCAAAGCAATCACGCAAAGGTGAACACACATTTTCTTAAGGCCATCCACGATGTCAAGGTTGATATTCAACCTTTCAGACTATGCGGCTGCTATTGAACTGTAGCAACTCGCAACAAGTATTTGGTGGGTATGGCAAAACATAGCAATTTTGTACACTGCAAAATTGCCGAGAACGGACCTGTGCCCCAAGATTGGAAGCAGATTTTACCTCTGACTGACCCTTGAGCTCTTGCTCGGATACAGTCAAGTGCTCACGAAGGCTTCACTTGGAAGTGGTATTGCTCTGCGCCTTTTGCTCCCTGCCTTTCACCCTGCATGAATACAGTCGCTTTACCAAAACTGTTATGCTGCAAACTGGTCAGAAAGTGGGAGCTGAAGCCGCCACCAAGTCAAATTCACCGGGATTAACAACCAAATTGCCCCGAGCCGAGAGTGAAAAGTGGACAATTAGCCAGATTGAAAAAGGAGGACCTCGGAGGCAGTTTTAACGTGGACAAAAAAATTCCTGACACTTCTTGATGGGGTTTTTTCGTTTGGAACCTGGCCCCGACACCTGGGTCCTCACAGATCTCGACATTTTAAATTGGGATGGCCAACCGGCACGACAGAGGCAAAATTAGACAAATTTGAGCTCAACAGACTACATAGGAGGAAATTGAAGCCCAGAAGAATAGTTTTCCATTTTTTAAATATTCTTTGAAGGTTAAAAATAGTCTCCACCACTGAGAACAAGCCAATTCGTCCGGATTGCTTCGGGATGGCCGGCAGGAATTTACCCAATTTGCCGATTGTCACTCAATTTTTGAAATTTGACCACCAGAAACAGCATTGCACACGGGAAAGCATATTTTATTGTTCACCACGACTTCCACTGCGACAATTAAATGTTTTTCTGAGTTTTCTGGGGAATTTGCCCAAATTGGACAGATTTGACTTCCTCAACGGTCATGTCTCCACTTTTCAGCGCTCAATTCATCATGATGCAGAACGCTAACACGGGGCGCTCACCTCCAACGTCGCCTACGTCTACACCCAGGCGTACGAGAGGACGACACGCCAGTCAGCGCAGCACGAGAGGCGCTGCGGCCACTGGAGCCACTGGCAAGGGGGCGAAGGGCACCTACAAGGCGCCCTCTCCGGGTCAGCCGCCGCAGGCTGCGACAGCAGCAGGTGAGCCGAGCTTCCAGATACCCAAAAAGAAGTCGACTTTGTCAGCTGCGGCCCCTGAGTTCCACAGCACGACTCCTCTGGTTCTGGCTACTGGAACAGCTTGTGTGACACCTCCCATGGAGGAGGCTGTAACGGTACCTAAGCAGCGCCCTAATCCGCCCCTGCGTCATGCAAGAGCGGCGTCACCACGGGTGCTGACTGTTGACACCCCTGGTGCAGGGCGGAACATGAGGGCGACTCCCCAGCGGTATGTCAACCTGATGACCACCCCTTCCCCTGGCATCATGCGACTGCCTGGAAGCCGCGATATGAGCCCTCCACCTCCGCGCCAGCGAAGTCCGCCTCGGGCTCGTGACCGGACCCCGCCACCGCCGCGCCGCAGGAGCCCACCGCGGACGCGCGACCTGAGTCCTCCAGCTCCGAGACAGCGAAGCCCTTTGCCATCTTACAGGACTCCACACACTTGGTCTGGAGCTACGGTGATGACCTCCCCGCACGGACAGCTGCCCACGCCCTTCAGCGAGAACGCGCCTCTGGGTGAGCCTGCTGGAGCAGCTTCTGCTGGACAACATCTACCTGCTGGCCTACCATCTCGCGACCCGATAGCAGTGCGAGAAATGGCAGAAGTTAAACTTCCAACATCTGAGCAGGACATGCAGAACGAAGCGAATGAGCAGAAACAGGGACTCCGCCAATTCCCCTCCCGCTCCGATGTGGCCAACTGGCGAACGCGCCAGCAGCAGGGTGCGACTCTCGCCTGGACTCCGCGCCCTAACCAAGGGGGTGTGGGGGCAGCGGGGAGGTCAGAGGGCATGAACCAAAGCATTGCTGGCGAACCCACTGCACACTCAATGCATCCAACTCCCTCCTCAACGAGCAACGGGGAGGTGGGGGCAGCGGGGAGGACAGGTGGCTCCGGCTTGACAGGTGGCCCACGCCACATAAGCATAGCATATTCTGGGCAGCCGCTGACGACCTCGCCGATTACGGATATCGCTACGGAGAATAAGGTGACCGGTGACTCGCTGACATCACCGCTTACGGAGAAGGTGATCGGTGACTCGCTGACCTCAACGCTTACGCAGAAGGTGACCGGTGACTCGCTGACCTCACCGATTACGGATATCGCTACGGAGCATAAGGTGATCGGTGACGCTCTGGCAAGGTTATCGGTGACTTTTGAGTCAGAGATGGACAGCGAGGCAACCTCACTGACTCCTTCACTGACTCAGGCGACTACGGAGGCAGCTACGGAGGCAGCTACGGATACGGCTATGCTCGAGTCCCTGTTGAACCGCGATTCCAGACCTCTGACTACTTCGCTGACCTCAACAACTACGGAGCAGCCAGTCAATACAGTCAGTTCAGTCAGTTATGCCGACCTCGCGTGCAGGCGTGCCATCGGACTCGCCGCCTACCAGCCGCCTCCTCTCCCAGTCATCGAGCCCCCTTCCCAAGCAGATGTCCTCAGTCGAATCCCAGTCAGAAACTTACCTCTGAGCCAAGACTCCGTGAACCAGCTTTCTCGCCGGGAGAGACGCCATCAGCGATGGGAACAACACCAGCAGCGACTGGCAGAACAGCGCAGAGTACTCTTCTCTGACCCCGCCTCAGCCAGAACGCCCGCAGATGCCTCCATCCCAGCACTGAACCATCAGCATCAAGCCCTAATGCAGAATCAGATGATGTTGGAAGTATCAGAGTACATGCAAAATCTACATCAGCAAGTGATCCAACGCTATCCTCATCTGATTTCGAGTCTACCAGCGGTGGGCGCTCTACCTATGACGCCATACCAGCACACCTTAGGATGGGCGAGCGGTTTACCAGGTGCACCGGCGCCAGCAGCTGGATCAGGTCCCTGGCTGGTACCAGCACCGGCTCAATCGGCGCCGGCACCATTTCAGCCAGATCCACCGGCACCGGCTGATCCACCGGCTACCGGCTCATCGCCTTCTGACTCAGCCGATCCTGATCATCCGTCACCAGGGAACTCGCCCCCGCCTTCAGACAATGGTGACTCACGACACAGGCGTCTAGATGTGATACTCTGGACTTTAGAAGGAGCCTCCTTCTGGTTGAGAAATCACCTGTCCTCTTCTTCCTCAGTGACTTTCAGCCATGGCGCTGAGGCCCAATATTCTTACCGACTGCCAACCATGCCCGGAAGCGCCAGTCACTTCATAACCGACACAAATCGGATTTGGATGACTATGCGGCACATCGGAGTGGACATCCAAGACCTGGCGCAGCATGGAACAGTGCATACTCCTGTGCGCCTGACTGAGATTGAGGACAGTGAAGCTTTCACTTTGCAAGTGGAGAAAACGCAAGTGGATGAAGCACGGCGTTGCGCTGAAAGCCGTACTGGAACCCAGCAGAGGCGCCTGCCATTGTACTCATGGGTGACCATCTCTGACAATGCCTTGGAGTCCGAGCTGACCGAATTTGACCCCCTTGGACTCCAAATTTGGGCAGCCTTTTCAGCCTCCGAGGCGTACCTGTTTCGGGGAATGGCTGCCGGCAACCAACCAACTCCCGCCACTGTACCGGCAAGACTGGGCGTCAACCGGTTTCCCTCTGGTGTTCCCAGCGCAGAAGAGTACAGATCGCCTGGAAATTCCTTGCCAGCGGCTCCGGGACTCCTGCCGGTGGACCAGCGCCTTTCTCAATTTCCAGGGCACCGCGACCTTATGGGAGCGGCTTCCCCAGGCGATGTCTACCGAGAATCCAAGACAGTGGCTGATGTGCTCAAGCTAATCAGAGACATTCCTATGTACCCCTCCTCCGCAGAACTCATCACCACTGACGCCGACATTGCCGCGCTTCCACCTTTTTCTGAAGCGCTGGTCAATTTTCTGTCAATGGGCGTAGTCACCTTCGCCCTGGGCCGCATGAGTTCTTATCGCCTAGACCTGACCATAATCACCATGCCGGAGATCTTGAAGGAAGTGGCGCAACGCAAATTACAGCGGCGATCCCTGACTTTTCTCAAGCAAGGTGGTATGTTGAACTCGGAGGCCTGGAACCGGCGTTACGCCACTTTGGCGCCTTTCCTGGCCGACGTAGCCAGGAGCGTGCTGGATGACATCGCGCTGGTAGGACTGGCGGAGACCGTGATGCGCATGGCGCAGCGACGAGAAGAGACTGCGCGCTTGTTCGCCACTCGTTTGGTATCCTGGCACGAGGTAGTGCAGTTATTGGCAGACGCCATGCCCAACTACCACGCCATCAGTCAGCAACAGCTGTTATATCAGTTCTTCTGGTCTGGACTGCGACTGAAGCAAGCTGTGATGGATCGCCTTATTGAGGATCGGTTGGATCTGCAAAGTCCAGCGGGATGGGAGAGCAATCATCCCGGATCCACCGCGCTGCAGCATATCATCACAGTGGCCACCAAACTAGAGCGCAGCGAAGCTCTGACTGCAGCGCGAACCTCTCCCGCCTCTGCACCTGCGAACCGAAATCCTGCCTGGAGGAATGGTCGCTCTTCCTCAAGACTTAACGCAGTGCAGGACGCTGGGGAGGAAGGCGCTACTGACCTCGACACCGCGGACCTTCGAGTGCAACACGCTGTGCCTCCCAGTCCTGCGGGATTGACCAGGCCGCCACGCCGATGCTACGTCTGCAACTCTGACTCCCATTTATGGGCTAACTGTCCCGACGAGGCCAAGAAACGAGCCTGGATTGCTGACGCCCCAGCTCGTTTGGCACGCCGCCGCGCTGCAAATGAATCCCATATCGCAGCGCTGGAGACAGAATGGGAGGATTTGGAAGATGAAGCTGAAGCGCTGGAGTATTTTCAGAACGAGGAATCGGCCGCAGCGTCCTCCTCGGGTCAGCAGTCTGCGGAGGAGGAGGACTGAATGTCCTCCCGCCGGCGGCACGCCGGCGACAGGGCGGTATGGGTAATCGCCCCTGGGCAAGAAGTACAGCTTTCGCCCACAACCGAGGGAATATTAAGAAAGATCCTCAATCACCTCCCAACCCTCTGGCTGCTCGATCATAGGCAGCTATCATGTATGCTGCATCGGTCAGCTCTGTGGCTTTGACCCAGGTGTCATGCTCAGGGCCGTAGCCTGCATATCGCACTAAATAGTACTTAACACCTCTAGTGATCTTATCTGAGAGTATGTGTGATATCTCAAACAGTGGTTGCCCTTCTTGGGCGATCATGTGCTAGGAGGCAAGCACAAGAGCAAGAAAAACGGCTAAGTATAAAACGCAAGAGTACTCAGTACGGAGTACAGTAGGACCGATCAGAATGATGTTGATGTGAGGTGCCTAGCCTGTTGTACGGAGTACTCAGTACAGTAGAGTTATGGAAAGAGTTCATGAGCCTTGCATAAGAACTCTAAGTGTAACCAGTTTCGGAGATGAGAACTGAACTGAGAATTGTAACATAAAAAGTAAGAGCCGTAACTGCTGTATATTGTGTATTGAAAGCATACACTTGAAAGCACAAGCATAACTATAAAGATTTACGAAACCGAAGTCTTGTAGTTGACCAAACGTAATCATACCTCGTGCGGTCGTTTAATAAGTGTAGAATAGTATAAGTCCGAAACCGTAAAGAAGAGAAGAGCAAGAGTGTTAGGGCTAGATAAGTAAGCCCTCAATATATCATACAAAATACAAATATGCGCTGTGCTGTGGAACGGCAAACACAAGCGTCAGATAATAGCGGGATGAGTTGCAGAACTTCTGTGTGAAGATACTGCTGAAGCCCAACGCTTCGCTCATCTATACCATACGTCTCCCATCGCATAGATGGTACCGCCATTGGGTTGTGAACCCGAGACGTTGGTTGAACGACCAGTATTGTGGTAACGAATAGTTCGTTCATACTGCGCATGCGTGTTCCGCACATGCTTAAAGCCAAGATGGTTCTTGTTTGTTACTTCAAGATGTATCTTGCTTTGCCATCTTCGAGTTCGACGTACGAACTCTCGATGACAGGGTCATTCAAGTCTTTCCTTGAATAATGACAGATGATGTGACTTATCATCTGGCGACATGTACAGTCATAGTCGACCGTACTGACGACTGTCATAATAATATATGACACGACTCGACATGACATGACATGACATGGTATGACATGTCTGACAGGTATGACACGTATGACATGTATGACACATATGTCATCGGTCATGATCCTGTATGGTATGACATGTCTGTATGACATGACATGTATGACATGTATGACACATATGTCATCGGTCATGACCCTGACAGATCTCCCCTCTTAAAAGAGTTGTGACCTCACAACGGGCATACCTTTATATATGTCTATGATGTCTTTGTTGTTGTCGCTTCTTGCTGGTACCAGTCTTCTTACACCGATTTGAGGCGTCCCTCATGGTGCTTTTAGGTTATTGGGGGGAACTGAGTCCACTTTAGTCCCTCACCTTACAGTTCATAGGATGTAGCCCCCTTTGAAGTTCGTATCGTATTTCAGAGTGACGTTTCAAGGTTCAATGAATTGCGTTTCGTGATACAGATTGACGCTGGATTACTGATTGATCCACACGTATCGTGCGTCAGAGTGACGATTCAAAGCATCCGAAGTGTACGTTACGGATTATTTGCGCTAGCCGTCGTCGCTTTGCGAACGATGATCCCACGATTTAACGATTTATAATCGAACGATTCTCGGCCTGATATAATGCACCCAACCCTTCCTCCCCTCCTTAAGCTACTTTGGAGGATCATAGGCGGCAACGGGGAGCCCGTGTTTGTTTCCGGAGTTATTTCACCGGGGGCTTGTTTTATTGCAAAGAGAGTGGCCCTGCTTAACGGGATTGGACTTATAATCCTTACCCGGTCTGCTCACTCTAATATGGTCCAGTACGCACGCTTTGACGAACATCTATCGCGATGAGTGAGAATGGATTCGCCACGTACTAATGTGAAATTTCTTTAGTTATGTTTGTCAAGCACAACTTAGGATCACAACTCCGTCTACCTCAGTCGATATCTCCGGTAGCTTCGGATGACTGGCCAAGAATCCGATGACAAACCACGGTTTTGGCAAAGGTAGCATTTAGCAGTTTTTCACAGATATTGGTACCCGCATATGCGTATCTGTGTAAGGGTATGATTTATACAAGGCTCACTACACCTTAGCAAGGAAGGATCAATTCCTGCTCCTGTCATATCAATTTGATGCAGGGTAAAAAATGTTAGGGATATAACCCTGCAGTTCTCGGGTTGCAGCCCATTGCACCGAAGGCGCATCGCAGTTCTTGGGATGCAGCCCTGATATATATATATATGACCGATGGACGAAAACCTCTTGGGTATATGTTTCCACGGCCTGATTATTATTTGGTCGGCAATTATTGGCAAAAGTCATTGGCTATCAGCTTTTGACTCAGAAGCCACAATGTTATAGAAGCTGCGACCTATTGTGATCATATGCGGCAGTTATGCCTTCAGCATACGTAGACAATATGATTATGTGGAACTTATAATCCCACTTAAGTTGCATCATGATAAATTTATCCAGGTGTTAACAAGTGTTCAGGATTTGATAAGGGGTTGACGCCCCACAAGCCAAAGGTCACTGTCTCATAAGGCTCGCCTCAAGTGTGCGGCTTTGAGGATTAGCGTCCTGGCGAGGCACAGTCATGATGCTTCCTAGTCCATAATGGAGCTGGAAATGAGAATGCAAAAGATATCCGAAGACAGGAAGGCTTTTGGTTGGCCAAAGTTACTGTCAAGATGCTTAACCTCGATGGGGTTGCATTCGGATACAAACTGTGCAACCATGCATGTGACTTATGCATTGGTGTATGACTTTGATGAATTGTCTTTTGTCATGAACCTGGAAGGAATGACGGGCAAATAGCTAGAGTGGCGGATTTACTCACTCGGCTTTGCTGTTATGGAATTCGATGCCTGATGGCACAACTGGCAATCCTTTGCTCAGATGCTTTCCTTAAGACATTGGCAACAACTTGTGTGCCAGCTTCTCTAGATTTGGGGAGAAACCATGGATCAACAATTCATGAATCAAAACACATGTATCAAGGTTGATTCAACGAATCCTTCAACTCTTGAATTTCGACAATCAGCATCTCAGGCTGTTGACGTCAAAGTGATGGTCTTAAGCTTACAATATAGCTTATTCATCTTTGAAAAACCATCGTTCTCCTATGTCAGTGCCCTTCATATAAATGATAGAGCCGGAGAAATATGCATATATGATTTCCTCATAATGAACTTCATGTGTTAGTAAGTCAAATAAGACTTCATTTGATGTTTCAATCGGCATGATGTACCGTGTCCTCAACTTTATGGCTGCTATACACAGATGCTGGAACTTTTGATAAGATTTTTAATCTTCCAAGCAAAATCACAATGATGTAAATCAATTTGTGGCAGCTGTATAAAAAATGAATGAATCTATACTCTTCCTCCCCCTCGTAAAAAGAGATGTATCAAACCAATCAGATGGTGATGGAGGATGTTATTCAATCATTGTGTTATGTGAAAAATGGTTTGATAGAGAATCAGACTGAGATTACTCATCGAATGCTTTAGAGGTAACAATGTCAATCTGAACATTGATTCTCTCTACGTCATATTGGCAATATGCCTGACCTTTTTGAATGTGGCAAATGCCAGATGATGTCAAATGCAGTCGTTGGGTTGCAGCCCACATACATTGTCAGTTCAGGGTCACTATAGTGTGCCCAACTTAGACAATGTTCTGGAAAATGATTGTCATGATGAACAAAGAAATCAGTGATGGTACCGAAGTTAACTTTGGTATCGAAGCTAATGGAGAGTCAATCAAGAAGTGTCATGACAACAACTTACTACGAGTTGTATTTTCGTAGTTGATGGATGGCTGACATGTCATTTCATTATGATTAGAACATGGCATTGCCTAGTGATATATGTATAATCTTCAGTACATGATCACTTATCTCAATGGTGCCCATTTTATTTTTTGGGCAAACACTATTCAGAGACTTGTTATGATAAAGGAGTATGAATGATGAATGTGTCATTTCAATCCGATAGAACTGTGACTTGTTTCATGACTATAAACCTTCTGTCACTCTCCAGAATGAGGATGAACTGCGCTTGGAAACCGTATGCAGATTGCGGGTTTTCCAAGACTTCGTGGCCTAATGGATGAGGCAACAAATTTTTAAATATTCCAGAATGAACTTTGAAAGAGTTTTCATTCCTTAATGAAGCATGCTTGTCTTATGTGCAAAAATGATATGAAATTACAAATATGGTGTCAATCTATATGTGGATGGTTTATACCATTGTATGCTATTCCACAAATAAGTAATGATGTCAGAGTAAAAACTTTGGACAACTCAGTACAAACTTGAGTGCATTCAAGCCCACTTAAATGTTCAGAATCTGAATCTAATGTACTTTTCTAGCTAGAGCTACCATTGACTATCCAACATCCACTGAGGACATTGTTTCCTACGTCTTTTGGCATCACGCTCAGCTTTTTTCTTATTCTGCAAGCGCCTCTTTGCTACTGCTACATCCGGAACGTTGTACCAGCCATGAAACTTGCTGGAATCTACTAGCTCATCTTCTGAGCTTTCTTCATCCAAAAGCAAAACTGGCTTCAACATGTCTTGTTCTTCCATCGAGGACGAATCACACAGGGAGGCAGCAGACCTGCAGCATGCGAAGAAAATAAACAGCAAGAAAGTCACTATGCAAAATTACCACTGAAGGAGATGACTCCCATCATAGGGTGGTCTATTGTTGTTTTCATATGATACATGAATAATTCTTAGAGAATTTTGGGATAAACATCCTGGATTGGTTGTGCTTGATTGCTCTATGCATAAGAATGACCGAAGAATTTGCTTGCCATCTTTCAGCTATATAGCGTGGAGGTTGCTTAACAACGGTTGGGTCATAAGCTAAATAGCTATGCCAGCTATGTCGGAGGCTGAATAGCCATGATTGCACAGACTCTGTCTTTCATGATGAAAAGACCTCTGATAAATGGTGTCTGAAAATTCAATACTTTTGACAACAACTCAACCTTTTGGTATGATGAAGAGCTGATGATATTTGTTGCACTATAATTGTTTAATGTGCAATAATGAAATGCCTAGTGATATGTAATCTCACAGAATAGGCATTGCTCAATGGCGATATGATCAGATATGTAATGATCAATGAAGACAAGATGGTTGGTATGGCTCATTCAGTAGGCATAATTACCTCAAAGAGATGCCAATACACGGATACATATCAAGACATAAGGGCAATAGGCTTATTGTATAGCCTTCAAGGCAGCTAGCATTTATGCTACATTGGTTAGCTCAGTGGCTTTGACCTTTCTAGGTGTTGTACTCAGGCCGTAGCCTGCATATTGCATTGAGTACTCTTGACACCTTTAATGATCCAATCAGATGATATGTGTGAAATATCAAGAATGGTTGCCCTTTTTAATGATCATCGGTGGCAGAGGCTATAGTGCTTGCACCGTGTCAATATACAATTCTTGTTTGGATACATGTTAGACTGAATGTATACAATGTCTGGGTCTTCAAAATCAAGCTCATTTGTATGTCATGGCTGATGACCTTAGAAATGTTTGATACATATCATGTGTCAACTTCATGGAGTTCTGCATGGTTTGACTATATATAGTCAGGCGTACAAAAACAAAAACAATGATGCAACTTATATTTGTTTTATTATTTGTCTTTATTATTTATTTATTGGTTTTTAGTTGTATTTCTAGCTTATCATCTTCCCCCCTCAAGGAAGTGTATTGCTAGGCGGTTGTCAAGCGCCGTTCAAATACAACAGAGGTCCGACCTCTATGTGATGACGTGGAAGCTTTTTATGAAGCTAGATAGCAGTTCTCGGGTTGCAGCCCATTGCACCAAAGGTGCATTGCAGTTATTGGGATGCAGCCCGAATCCACGTCATCAGCGTGGGTCATATAGTGCCCAAGCATGTGTTGTATATATACAACACTACCCTCCAGCGGCGAAGTGGCTTGCTATTACCATCATCGTATGCCGTGGGATATCAATATATAATCAGAGAGCATGGTAATATATGTACCATGTTTGTCAATATCGAAGAGACTGTGTCTTCTTTAAAATCCTCATGACTATATGTATAATGGTGCTATACTGATGTCAACACCTTTTCTCTGAGTGATTTATTGATTTCAGATGTGATGTCGTGGCATAAAATATGTCCACGTCATTGGCACGAGTCATGTTGTGTCCATGCATACACGATCTTAGCGCAGGTCACAATGCAGTGCCCGAGCATACGCGATTTTAGCGTAGGTCACATTGTGCCTCTATTTATTACATCTGAGAATATCTGTTACTCATCTTTGTGAGTCTAGACAGCATTGTGCTGATTGCAATGCTTTCACTGGTGACTTATATATCACAGATTATACCAAATGTGGTGATCAGTCCAGTGCAATATTTTGTCACCGGAATGTACAGGGATTGTAAATGATTGCAATCCAGCCGGAGGAATAATCTCAACAGCTTATTCTGTACTAATGAATTCATCGGAGTTATACTCATTTCGATGATTCAAAAACCCATGTCATTGTAGTGATGACAGCTCATATGAATATATAGGGTTTTTATCAGAATGCTTTTATGTGATGTCAACATATTATGAACAATTCACTTGCATCTTAGGACAAAGGAGTTACGCTTGGAAGGTCTTGCATGGTGGTCACCAACAGTTATCAGCTGTTATTCGGGTGCCAAATTCTGCCTTCAGCACTGGGACTATATCAACCAGTGTTACAGCGATGCACTTGTCCTTCCCACTCTTATGTACGGCTATAATGCCAAAGTGTATCAGGTGGGATATATATATATATATATACATTATATAACTATCATCTTCTGATCCAGGATATGCAATTAAGCATGGTATCAGGTTATATGTTATGTATATAGTTCAGCATTCCAAACTTACTCGAGAATGTAAATGCTGAGCAAAAGTCAACTTATAGTCATTGGAATATAGTTTCCCATCCGAGTTTACACTTTATTAGTGATGGTGGATTTAACGTTGTACAGATTTCAACGTTACTTGTGGATGCAGTGAATTTATCAAAAGCAATCCATCAGAAATCACCAGATCGGAATATAAAATGGATATGTGTGTAATCCTATCCACCTTCTTCCCCCCTTGAGGAAGTGTGAACACATAGGCAGTCAGTTGCCTATATATCTTATAGCTCATAGCTTACAGCTTATAGCTTATAGCTTGCAATCCTTGTAGGAAGCGGCTTATACAGTCTTAGGGTTGTTGCCCAACAGTTCTTGGGTTGTTGCCCGATATATAATCATGTCTGTGTCGAATACAGCATGATATGTTAATGCCAAACACGAAGTTTATCAAATATATAGTGGCATTTTAGGGCATGTTAGGTTACAGTGGCCCATATACCCAATAATGTGATTAGGGTGTTACATGGTATTAGTAACCCTAAAATAGGTAAAAATAAAGCAGTATAAATATTTTGCAACTATTTTTAAGCAAAACTGCATTTAATACCATACTGAATGTTAAGTGGTTTTCAGGAGGTATGTTACAGCCCTGACACACACATTCAATTTTTAGGGTGTTACACATGCTGCATAAATCAGGGATTGTTATTTGATAGCTAAATATTCATTTTAGCAAAAAAAAAATCAATCCGAAATTTTCAAAATGTATTTCACGTACAGCATTTTGACCGATTTAGTGTTGGCACTGCGGTCTGCGCTGAGGGTTGCATCTTTGCATTGTTCCCTGACATTCACCTGACTAATCGCGTGTTGGCCATCTCTGGTGGTAAGGAAGGCTAGGTCCGGGAAATGCGTGAATAGTTTGAGGCACGTCGTGAAATTTATCGCAGTCGGCGTGTCCTTGGGTATTGTGAGCTTGGCGGTTTGGTCTGTGCACATCGCTTGCCAGTCCGGAGGCGCCGGCAGGTCCCCATCCACCATTTTGCCAGCTTTTGTTTTTCTCGTGGTTCCTTCCATCTCTTTGTCAGACTTCCTTCTTGTCGCCCCTTTTAGCTGCTCCATTATCTTCGGTACTGGGGTCTGGAGTTGTTTGAGCATCCCTTCTGTTCCTTGGGGCGTAATGTTGTATCTAAGAAGGGCATTGAGTTTTCTTAGTGTGTTGTGTTTTGTCTGGTGCCCCCCCCCAGAGTTTATCAAGGTCTGTGCAATTCCTGCGTGTGGTGCAGTGGTATTCTATCAGTCCTCTGGTGGACCTGCTGACGTGGGACATTCTGAGTCTTGACTTCAGGTTTATTTGCCTCCACACTGGGCCCCGTACAGCTCCTCTGTCCTCCTCACTGTGCATGGCTTCCAGCAGTCCGCTCCAAATTGCCTGAGCGTAGACTGCCTGGAGTGGCACCATGCCCAATCCGAACCTTTCCTTTTCTTGTGTGGTGAAAATGTTCGGTGTTCCGTTACGGGGCAGGCCTTGTATGTTCTTTGTGGCCCCACCTATTACCTTGTCAAAGTCGTCTATTTCACCCGCGGTGTAGAGGCCTAAGTGCAGTCCATACCTGAACTTTCCCAGTATTGCAGAGTGGAGGGAGTACTCTTTTTGGTCTGGCGTCAGCGGCGAGCGCAGTAGTGCTTGTATCCTGTGGTTCATTTCCTCCCTGGCAGCTTCCTTCTCCTTGTCCCATCTGCCTGTGAATGCCAGTAGTACTCCTAGGTACTTGTATGTGTCGTCCGGTTTGAGTATTTTGAAGTGGCTCAGCTTACCATCCACCCCAACCGTTTTGAGGTCCTTATGGAGTTGTTCAGGTATGGAGACCCCATTTTTTATGCCGGTTATGGCTGACTTGGTAAGGTTAACTTTGAGTTCACTCCATCGTGAGAATGCCTCTAGCTTGTGTAGCTGGGCTCGCATGTGGAAAATCGTGGGGCATAGTATGAGCAGGTCGTCGACGAACGCCCCTGCTGTCGTCCTGAGGGGGCCCAGTCTTTCCTGCTCGGCTGCGTGTTTGTGTTGGTATCCGTGCTCCCCCACCTCCAGCCATCTTAACAGCGGTTCCTGGTATATTATGAAGAGAAGGGGGCTCATACTGTCTCCTTGGAGGAGACCTCTTTGCACCTGGACCATTTCGTGAGAGGTTTCCCCTCCTACTCTGGTGTACATTGACATGGTGTCATGACTTTGTGTACCTAGGACATCTCGCACTACTTGTGTAAGTTCCTCAGGTATTCCAAGGTACTGCATTGTATGTAGTAGCTTGTTGTGGTCCACTGAGCCATATGCATTTTCAAAGTCTACATACAGGCCATGCAGTTCCCGTCCGGAGACATTTGCGTCCTCTATTGCGTTGGTCACTCTCGTGAGTTGTCTGAGTGTGTTTCTTTTCTCTCTGGAGCCTTCCTGTGCCTGGGCTAGTATCCCCTGTGTTTCGCAGAACGTGGAGAGCATGTTTGCTATTTGCGAGGTGTATAGTTTGAATATTCCCTCCAGTAGGGCTATGGGCCTATAGTTTTGCTGTAGGGTGACATCTCCTTTCTTGTGGTGGAAACAGAATGTCCCTCTCTTCCAGGTGAGGGGGACGTGTTTGCTGTTCCACATCTCCAGCATGAGCGCATGCAAGGCATCGTGGAAGTCCTCTGGCATGTACTTGAGAATTTCGTTAGGGGTTCTGGTGGGGCCTGGTGCCTTGTTGTTGTTTAGGGTGTGTACTGCCTTGCTGTAGCCCTGTCTACTTATCGTGAGGACCATTCCCTTGGGGTCCGGTCTTGGTGCCTTTCTGAGTCGCTCCTTGTGGGCTGGGTCTTCCCATGGTGGGGGTGCTAGGTGTTCCATCCTATATGGTGCCGAGTGGGCCATGTGGTCCACTAGTGCGTTCGCAATGTTCTTGTGGCCTACAGCTAGGTTGCCCTCCCTGTCCTGTAAGGCCTGTATATTCGCCGTGGGGGCATGGCCTGTTTCTCGGGCCTTGGCATAAATCCTTTTGTGGTATCGTTTCTGGTTGTTCCAGTATTCTCTTACTGTTTTGTCATTATGCCTTTGTTTGGCTCGCTTCCAGTGCTGTTTGACCACTTTGTGGGCAGCCGACCTTTCTTTTTTGGCCTCCTCGGTGAGCCAGGAGACCCATTCCTTTGTGGCTGCATTGTCCTTGTTTGTCGGGCCTTTTGTTTCTCCTTCCTTCAGGTGGCGGAGAGTTGCGTGTTCCGTGTGTGGGTTTCGTAGTTGTCGTTTGGTTTTCTTGTGCATCCGCATTTTGAGTATCGCGGCATCTCTTTCTTTTCTGTCCTTTTTGCTCATTAGCAGGTCCGTTGCCCCATGGGTGGAGGTTCTTCCAGTTATCACCGTTGGTAGTTCCTCGTCCTTCAGCGCGCAATTGTTTGCTCTGTTGAGTATACTCAGCACTGCCTCTCCTGCTCTGTCTATGGTGGCATGTGCCACCTGCCTGTTGCCTTCTTCCCTACATTGGGCGGCTATCTCTGTCATGTCTTTCAGCTTAGCAGTCCTGGCATAGTCGTGTGTTCTGAGGAGGACGCTTTGGAGGGTTTCCCTGTGGGCTTTGCTCAAGGGCCACTCGCGTCGGCCTCTTGTCCACCGCATGGCGAGGATGTCCTCAATGAGGTACTCTTCCGATCCGCTTGCGGTATCCGCCAAATGCTTCCGAGTTCGACGTATTCCCCCCTTCTTACCGTCCACGACAACCGAAGCATTGCCACCCTCACCTCGAGGACCGCTTTTTGAAGCTGCAGTCGGAAGCTTTTTCTTTGTTCGCCCCATTATATCCAACACACTTTAGCGCGGTATATCTATATCCACGCAACGGACAGTTCTGCAGAATTTGTGAGTTGTGTTTGCGACACTGTTGACTGTACAGTAAGGTGTGTGTAAAGACGACAAATGGCTTCGTGAAAACGCTCGACACTCGACTGCTGCTCATGACACTCGTGTCGTCTCGCGCGATTAAGGTGTTCCTAGCGCTGACCGCTGAGGCCGTGTCGAAAATCAGAGATCTCGATTTTTCGATTTTCCGACCGATCGCGATGGGCGACATGGGTGATTAACCGGTAATTAATAAATTTTGAGGGGGGTCAGCTCGTTACTGCCACTAAGTAGTTAATTCGATTAATAAAATTAATTAACTAGCTACAACCGGTTAGTGCGAATTAATTAACTAGCTAGGGTCAGTTAGTTAATAAAAATGGAATTGATTAACTAGCTAGTAACAATAACTGGTAGTAACTGGGTCTAACTAGTTAACTGGCCTAACTGGTTACTACGGTTAAACCGAATTGGGGAAAAAATCGGAGATGAAATCGAAGATTCCCCCTCTTTTGAAAAATCGGGGAAAAATTCAGTGCAAATATTGACGCCCATATCGTAGGCTGTACACGACACATTGTATGCTGTATGCATATTATATCAATTGAAGCCCGAGTGTAGTGTGTATATAATTTCTGGAGTAATTTTGCATATTGGGGAAAAAATCGGAGATGAAATCGAAGATTCCCCCTCTTTTGAAAAAATGGGGGAAAATTCAGCGCGTTAACAGTGCAAATATTGAGGCCCATATCGTAGGCTGTACACGACACAATGTATGTTGTATGCATATTATATCAATTGAAGCCCCAGTGTAATGTATATATAGTTTTTAGAAATATTGGGGGGAAAATCGGAGATGAAATCGAAGATTCCCCCTCTTTTGAAAAATCGGGAAAAAAATCAGTGCGTTAACAGTGCAAATATTGACGCCCATATCGTAGGCTGTACAGGACACATTGTATGCTATATGCATATTATATCAATTGAAGCCCGAGTGTAGTGTGTATATAATTTCTGGAGTAACTTTGCATATATAAATCAGGTCTTCATTCCTGTCAGGGTCATGACCGATGACATATGTGTCATACATGTCATACGTGTCATACCTGTCAGACATGTCATACCATGTCATGTCATGTCGAGTCATGTCATATATTATAATTACAGTCGTCAGTACGGTCGACTATGACTGTACATGTCGTCAGATGATAAGTCACGTCATCTGTCATTATTCAAGGAAAGACTTGAATGACACCTGTCATCGAGAGTTCGTACGTCGAACTCGAAGATGGCAAAGCAAGATACATCTTGAAGTAACAAACAAGAACCATCTTTGCTTTAAGCATGTGCGGAACAAGCATGCGCAGTATTATGGAGCGAACGTATTATTCGTTCTGACGATACTGGTCGTTCAACCAACGTCTCGGGTTCACAACCCAATGGCGGTACCATCTATGCGATGGGAGACGTATGGTATAGATGAGGAAGCGTTGTGCTTCAGCAGTATCTTCACACAGAGTCTGCACTCATCCCCCGCTATTATCTTACGCTTGTGTTACTGTTCTATAACGCAGCGTTTACTTGTATTTTATATGATATACTGAGGGCTCGCTTATCTAGCCCTAAGAGATGGTATTCTAAGCTCGTCAAGGCACGAACACGAGAACTCAAGTGCAGCGCGTAGATATCAATAATTTTGTGTTGACAGGTTGCGGAGCTCAAGCATATAAGGCGACGCAGTCGAATAATACGAATAATTGACATATCGCATATACCGCTGCAATAGCGAAGACAGTGCGCGAGATAATTGTCGCATTCGCAGGATCGCATACAACAGCTGATCGCACATATACTGCGCGACAAGGTGTGCATACGGCATACATGCGCGCAGCGATGAGATGTACGCGCATATATGATTCGCAGATGTACATAAATTCGCAAATGAGACGCGGACGCAAAAATCATCAGCGGAATCATTATCCGCGCGAAAATCAGCACTCGTATCATGTGCTAGACATACTGCGACGAGATGTACTCAAAAATCATCAGCGCGCACTATTACAATTTTCATGATCGCATCAAATCGCTTACTGTACGGCTATCATATATGTCGATGCGCGAGAGACTGATTCGCAGTTGACAGCATGCGCGACAATCACATGTTCTCGCAGAAGTGATTCGCAATCATAAGCATGCGCGTCAATTACATGCACGCGCATGGATGATTCGCATTTGAAAATTGTTCGGAATGAGATACGGCATAGCAATCTGTCACAAACCACGGCTTATCGTATACCTCAGCCGGGTTGTGACACTTGCTGTAGCAGTCTCTGTGACGAACGTATGACACGCGCAGTACGATACGCGCGAGGAGTTATGACAGTGACGAGATACGGAAATACGGATGGGTGTTACACTTGTTTGGAGATAGCGAGGATATGTAGGGCGGCGTAGCAGGGTGAGCCAGACGCTCATTTTTGTTTTGCCTTCGTAACAGTGATTCCGAAAATAGCCAGGACTCGCTTAAGACCGCGAAAACAGCAGTGTTATGAGATAATTTGTAAGATACAGTATTCTTCTGCTTATAAGGATATACATTTGTGGACTTGTCCTTGTGCGACTGCGTCAGAACTGTAATTAACAGTCTTTTTCAAAACAAAAATGTGCCTTATTACAGACATGTCGTCTGTAATGCTGAGAGTTCAACAGCAGTCCTGAAGAACGAGACCTCTGAATGGTGATGCCAGGGACGGATTTATCCGTACTGGTAAGCCTTGGAAGAGGTTGAGTGAAGCAGGCTGTTGCGACACTCGAAGTTCACCAGTCTTGCAAAGTACAGCGACAGCGGTCACAGCAGAACCAGTTGCTAATTTTGCGAACATGATGGCAGCGTTGAGAATTATGTACTGGGCTATTTCGGGAAGTGACATCCTGCTGGAGCAAAGCACCAGACGGTAAAGCCAGGGACGGATTCATCCGTACTGGTACGCCTGAAGGCGTGGAGCGAAACAGGACTGTCAGTGGACACCATCACGACAGCATTCTTTGTGGTCACTTGACTCATGCTGGCGTTCTGCTGACTTACTGCGTGGACCAGAGACATTGAGGGCAGAGGCAACCTTGCTGGACATCTGGGAGAGCCAATATAAGACCGGGTCACCGATGGAACCCTGCTCACCAGTCGTGGACGAGATTATCCTGGCAGTGATTGCTACTTAGAGCAAAGCACTGAAAGGTGAGGCCAGGGACGGATTCATCCGTACTGGTAAGCTGGGAAGTGTGGAGTGAAAAGAGCCTTCACACCAGTATCTCTTCTCCACCAGAAAGGTAGCAACGGAATCCAAGACTGACCGTCAGGATCAGCAAAGGGCAGAGAGGCGTGCCCAGAGAGCGATACGAGTGAGCCAGCACTTCACAGAGCTGGAAGGAGAGGAAGGGGCTGCCGGTGGCCAGCCTGAGGCCCAAGCACTAGTACAGCCTGAGGCACAAGCACCAGCACAACTGCAAGCCCAGGCCCAGGAGCCGTTAATAATCTTTGAAGAAGACATGGAGTACACTGACTACGCTCGTGTCAACCTTGGTACGCTGCCCAACTACACGGGCACCAAGGAAGAAGATCGGCCCAAGTTCCTGAGGGAGTTCGCCGACATGTGCGAGAATTTCGTACGGCAGCACAACGCCAACGTCAGGAAGAGGCTCAGGTCCGGGGCTGGCACTCTCACCGAAGCACAGATGAAGACCCTGAGAGAGACTCCCCCTGACTTTGAATATCTGTGGGACATCGTCCCTGCGTGTCTGGCTGGAGAGAACTCACAAGCTCTCAGCTGGTGGCGCGAGAACTATGAAAGAGGGGGGGTAGTGGCCTCCAACATGGACCGAGTCCTGAAGGACACTAGCGAGCATGGCCCACTCGAGGGTACCATTCCATGCGCTAGGCCCCCTTTCAATGAGATGAACACTGGCACCACGTGGGTGATAGCGAGGCCGGTGACGAACCAAGACACCCAAGGGGAGGTTTCCGACGAATATCTGACTGATGGAACCTCCCTGAAAGGCTTGACGGGACGTGATGGCACCCGTGATACCCAGTACTTCTACGCGCTCAGGGGCTTCATCGCTGCCCTTGACAAGAAGTTCATGATGAAAGGGACTCAAGAGAAAGTGGATCTGTTGACACAGAAGCCACAGGAGGTGGGGCAGGATGGGCTGACCTACATGAAGATGTGCCAACGCAGGGAGATGCAGCTCAACACTGGGAAGGTGTTGAGCGATGAAGAGCTGCGTACCTTCATCGAGGACTGCGTGGACAACCTACGCATCAAGGTCTTCCAGACGCGGGTGAAGGAGCAACTGAGGGCACAGTTCCCGCCACCCAATCGGGTGACCTGGAAGGACCTGGAGGCCATCGTCGAGGTTCAAGACAAGCTCAAGGGCGATGCAGAGTCTTGGATCCTCACCTTCCTCCAGGAGATCACCAGACGATGTGGCTGCCAGTACTCCACCTGGGAGGCGCGACAGCATGGCCTTGACCTCAAGGCCATAAAGAACTCGATCAAGAAGATTGAGTCCTCTGAGGTGGTGCAGTCAGGCGAACCGGAGAACAGCAAGAAGGTAGACACGCCACCTTCTAAGAAGATGAAGAAGGAGGTGAATGTGGCCGAAAGAGCTAAGAAGGCCTCCTACAACAAGACGCCACCGCCAGCAGAGGGCGTGCGTACGAACGACAAGCCCAAGTGCTTGCGCTGCTTTGGAGGGGGCTGGCATGAGTCCGATCCCGAGCAGTGCAGGAGTGGTTATAAACACGTCAAGATGCCTGCTGGATTCCACGAGAGCAGGCTTGGCTCCAGCAAGTGGTGGGACGCGGAGAACGCCGCTCTGCGCATGTACAATCTGAAGAACCGCTTCAAGAACTCTGACTGGGGCATCCTGGTGACGGACTGGCAGCAGCTGTCCAACGACGAGAAGGACAAGTACAGAGCCAAACAGTCACCGGAGGACAAGCAGAAGAGCGCCACTGGCAATCCCGAGGCGTTGAAAGCAGAGTACCAGGGCATGGTGGCTGCTAGGAAGACTGCCAGTCGTGCGGGCAGTGTGAAGTCGCAGGTGCTGTCCGAGGATGAGGGCTCCGACGAGGAACCAGTCGCAGCGCACGTCGCGGAGAGGGAGACTCACACCGTCGATGCACGCGCGCACCACCATGGCAGCGCAGGGGTAGGAGTGTCGTCTGGCCCTCCAACCGAGTTACTCACAGCCATGGCCGAGGAGATGGGCGAAGAGGAGCTCTCGAGCGCCCTCAACACCTTGGGTCTGGGGGCACTCCCCGAGACGCTGTGCAAGAGTGCGGAGTCTGAACTCACGGCGGCTCCAGCAGTAGCCCTGGGAAGTACCCAGCGCATGAGGGGCTTCCCAGTGAAGACACCCGAGGAGTACGAGGCAGACGCACAGGTGCCCATGGCGCCTGCGGCGGACGAGATGCAGAGGAAGGTGCAGCTCATGGCCTCCGTGATCAAGAGCCTGGGAGCAGCTTTCCGTAAGCTAGCTGCTGGACTCGTAGCAGAAGGTCGCATAACAGCTCCAAGGGGTGTGGAGACCTTGGTGGAACTGGCTGAGAACAACCAGCTCCCCGTGCCGACAGCCTCAGCAGCAGACTGCCAGGACATCAGCGATGAGGATGACGACTGCCCGGGCATGGAGTCGGGCGACGACAGTGACGATGATGACGATTGCCCGGGCATGGAGTCGGGCGACGACAGTGACGAAGAAGAGGTTCCTCTGGACGAGATGCCGGAGGACATGGTGGAGCAGCCCAGGAAGGGGAGGACGACGGTGCATGTAACAGCTGCAGCGGCCACCGTCCAGGAGAGCTACGGGGTGAGAGACTTCAGCGAGAGGGGCGAGCTGCACGCAGGGACCATGGAGGCCAAGGCGTACGAGCTATTGAAGAAGAAGATGCTCAGTGGTCTTACAGAGGAACAGCTCACTGCCATGGCACAGGTCCAGCCTGTATGCAAGCTCCTGAACGAGTCTCTGGCACAAGGGATGGCGCTGATGGCCTCTGGAGGCTTGCTTATGTTGTACAAAGCGCTTCTCCTGGACACGGGGGCCAACTGCAACATTATCCCAATCAGGACAGCCAACAGGTTGGGCTTGACCATCTTTGATGCAGAGACAGGGGCCAGGGTGGCGAGATGTGATGGCAGCCCTGCGGAATTCACGAAGTACTGCTACGTGGATGTGGTTCTCGCCGCGGGCACGCCGTACATGACTCTGCATCGGCTCCACGCCTTCGTCACCTACACCAATGACACGACGTGGGACTTCTTGGTGGGCACGGGACCCCTGAAGAACGCCCTCAAGTTGACCATCGACCTCTACAGAGGCATCGCCACTTCTGAGGCCGCGGTGTCACTGGGCATGAAGGAGAAGGTCACGTTGCCATTGATCGAGTTGACGCCGCCCGTCGATGCAAGGAGCAAGCGGAACGAAGACCCGAGAGTGTGCCTGGCGACCGAGATCTTCGACGTCGATGCCACGGCAGCGCGCACTCTTGCCCCCGCTTTTGAGGATTGCGAGCTACCACCACGTGAAGCAGTGTCCCTGGGCGCAAGGGGAGAAGACCGTCTGGCCCTCGCAGGGGAGAGGTGTGCGCCTGCACCTTGTGCATTCTCGCGAAACCACCCCGAGCTGATGGACAGCCTGGCGTCATGGCTAGAGGAGATGAGGCTGAGAAGGTTCAACTCGGAGGAGAAGGAGAGACTCGAGGCGCGCTGCCAGTCCATGGTGGAGGCGGGCTTCCTGAGACCCAGCTCGATGATGCAAGGCGAGCTCACTGGGCGAGTCAGTTCACACACCGAGAGCTCGACGTACGAACCTCCGCCGCCTGGTACGTCCTTGACAGACCAGATGCTGGGCATGCTACAAGCATCATCACGCAGCCAGCGGGAAGCCAATGTGGCGACCAGAGGTGAGTGGTCCAGTGCTGAAGAGCCAGATGCGAGGGGGTCCCGCACGCCAGCCAGCCTGACCACAACTCAGTCAGACCCTCGCTATCCAGACCTCACGCTGGCGCAGGAGGCCGCGAGCGAAGCTGACTTCAAGCTGGCCAGCGTACAGCCATGGGGGGGCATGGCAGTGAACCCGTGGGACTACCAAGACAAGGAGAGCAGCTGGTCTCAGCAGCGCTTGTACATCGACCGCACGGGCTATGCTCGTCTGTGCACACTCTGCGAAGAGGGCGATGGAGGTGGTGTGGACGCAGGATTTGTGCGGGTCAAGTTCTCGCGTTGTGGAGAATACAAGACCATCCTGGAGACGGAGCTACTGTGGCCCGACTTTACGTTGGTGGACCAGAAGGTTGACAAGGAGACGAAGATACCCTCAGAGACCTGGACCACAAGGGCGAGCGGCAGGAAGGACAACGAGCAGGTCCCACTCCCTGACTGTGGTGCCCATCGGGAGGCTGGAAGGTACACGATGGCGAGTGTTCAGGAGATCCTCAACACCAATCAGACGTACCCAGGGGTCGTGACGGGCAAGCTCATGTGGGACAAGGTGGCGCGCCAGTTCTGCGTACTCAGCGAGCACACTCGCGCCCAATGGGATCTCATGGAGCGCATGGTACGTCACACCATGGAAGGCGTCACCATCATGAACCCCATGGGTAAGATGACTGGCGAGTTCCAGCTGCCTTTTTACTATGAGAAGGACCAGCGCTGGCAGTACCAGCATCTAAAGTACGTACAGCGAGTGGACATCGCTGACCTTCGAGCTCGTCTGAAGGTGAGATACGACGAGGAGGTGGCTGGTGTGGAGGGCGTGCATGTGAATGTGGTCCCGCAGCTCACGCTGTCAGACGCAGCGGACAAAGTGGGGAAGTTCTACCCGGTGACAGATGGGGAAGGAGGCAGTGGCGAGGTGGTCAGCACGAACGCCGCCGCCGTGGAGTACCTACACCTGGGGGACAACACGAGAGTGATGCTCGGTGCATGCAAGACGGAGGAGCAAGCACAGGATGCGCTGGACACTTATGGGGCCAGAAGGAACCCTCCAGTGCGCACATCCAAGACTCTCAGGACATCGAAGACGGTCAGGGGGGATGAGGCGGGGCCATCTGGCTCCGCACCGCCACCATCCTCAGCCACGCTTCGTTTACGGCATCAAACCTGGCCCAACGGCGTCTTCGACCCTGCCATGTTAGAGTACCACGCTGCAGTGTTCCAGGGCACCTACGAGCCAGAGTCCCCCACTCGCAGCGAGAACACAGCTGGGGAAGCCAACTGGCTGGATCTGGGAGGGATCTCGGAGTTCATGGCGCTGCATGGACAGACGGTCTTCCACATCCAGTACCGTTGCTTCATGGGCGAGATCGAGTTCCAGCTTGGAAAGCCCTTCGCGGAGCGAGGAAAGGGGGTGCACACGCAGCGACTCAGCAGCCAGACCCTGCACCAGTACGCCTCCTCCGCCGGAGTGGGACAAAGGGGAGAGTTTCTGCCTCTGGGTGGGCAGTCGAAAGGCTGCACGGGAGGACTCCTTGGCACCTTGCAGAAACATATGGAGCATCTGGTTGATCGCACTCAGCTCTTGGAGATCGCCAGAGGCCATTTGAGCGATGGCCCGCGGCAGGGCACCCTACGGGTTTTCAAGACCCGTGCCAACGCCCGGTCCAAGGCCGTATATTACCTCTTCGAGGACAATCGCTACTACAGTGAGCGGGGACCCAGCAACATGGCGTTCACCTTGGAGTACCTCTCCTCAGGCACGCGCAAGTTCGACTGCTGCAGCTGGGAGACCTGGAACAAGGTGGCAGTGATGCACCGAGAACCATTGTCTGCGTTCACATCCTCGGTGGGCCCGGCGTTGCTAGCTGAGGCACGTCGGGCAGAGGTGCAGGCGCGTCTTCGAAACGACTTTATGAGATGCCTGGACCCAATCGAGGGAGAGGATGCAGGAAGTCAGGAGGGAGATGGCAGCATCTCGGGATACTCTTCCGACCTCGCGGCTGTTGAGGGTGTGAGCACTCACACGGGTCGCACCAGAACACCATCACCGCAGACAGAGGATGAAGACAGCGTGGAGGTCATCAGTGAAAGACTTGTTGGGCTGTCTGCCAGTTTGGCACAAGGGCAGGCCGAGGTCGCAGCAAACCACACCACCATGGCGGCTCTCTCGGAATCGATACGGGCACGTCAGGCGATCATCAGAGAATATGAAGAACGACCTCGTGCTGCCCACGCAACTGCGAGGATGAGCACGCTTGGGCCAGACTGCCCGGGGCTTGATGGTCGTGATGGCGCGCGAGCCACGCCCACGCCGACACCCTACTCTGGCCGAGTTCTCGGCGGGATATCGACCATGGGCTTGGAGTGCAACATGGCACAGAGACCTGAGCACCGGTCAATCAACGACATTCTGAGATCCCCGGCACATTCCGTCTGCACGCAGCAGACTGAAGCCGTGCCTCCAGCTGCACAAGAGCAGGACTCCGTTTCGTACGTGCCATCAACCCCGAGCTCTACAGCACCCAGCAGCCCGGAGCGTTCCAGTGGCTTCGTTGCGCATGTCGACACTCGACCTTCAGGCCATCCTGCAGCGCGCCCGCAGAGTCCAACTGAGAGTGCCGTACAGCAACGTTCACCACGAGCTGGTCAGCGCAGGAGGAGATCTCCGAGCCCCAGGGAAGGCGCTCATCGTCAGGACGCGGCTCGCGGTCGACATGCCGGCATTGGCGCGTCGCGTGCTCCCCAGAGACGCCAAAGTTATGATGAGATCTGGGAGGAGAGGAGAAGACAGAGCGCACTGGGGCCTTTTCAAGGGGGCACCGGGCCGGCTGCAGCCCGGCGCGCCCGTCACTGAGAAGCAGCCCCGGCGAAAAGCCGGGCACGCAGCCCGCCAATGATAGGCGGGCGAAGCGCACTCAGGTGTGCTTCCTGCTCGTGGGGGTGTTCGTGCGCTTGCATTGGCCGCAGCTGCCTCATTTTGCAGTGATGGCAGTATGGATGGCTATGGAGGTATTCAGATTTCTTGGTGAGGTCGTGGCCTGCTGGGCATTCCACGCTGAAGTGCCCCGCAGAGCCATGGCACGCGCATTGTGGGCCATGCGCGCAGCACCACTCAAGCCATGGGCACATCAACAGGCGCCTCTGCGAGTGCTGTTGGAGCTGGCCAGGCACCTACTGCTGTTGACCAAGGGTGCTCTCGAGGTAGCTGGGCTCCACCACGCCCGGCGTGGGCTGTGGTACGTGCCATTGCTACGGTTCTGTCTCGCCATGCTCGCCATGCACTTCACGCACATGGTCGGCACTCTGGGGTGCGTCTTGACAGTTGGCGCCCACGTTGTCCACCATGGGTTGCCATGCTCCGGCTTGATTTACGATGGTGGCACGTTCGCCACGCTGGAGACTCAGGCAGGTCGCGCGCTGGCGGTCGCCCAGCGGATCTTGGCCGCAGGGCCGGCTACGCTGGCAGCCGTTCCTCGACGCATGCAGAAGCCGCGCTTTGCCGCCCGACTGCAGCGCCTGCAGGTCACAGCCGCTTGCTACCAAGTGGCGCACTGTGTCTATGTGATATCAGTCTTGGCGCTGGTGGTCTACGTGTCTGCGGGAGGAGGCCTGGGCCGTATGCAAGGGGGGTGGAGGATGTTGACTTGCATACTGACCCTTCACCCTCCAGTTAAACCAGTGGGTACCAGCAGAATTTTAAAACTTTTGCTGCTGCTAGCGGTGGCTGCTTGGGTGGCCGCTGTGGCCCCTGGGGAGTTTCAGGGCGTGCTGACGATGGGATCGTGCTCGGGCTCGCCGACCAGATCTGCCAGGACCGCCTGGGAAGACCAGAGGTCTTCGCGCCAATGGGACACCGGATGGGAGGCTATGGTGGCAGAGCAGGACGAGGTGCTTCCGCACACGGTGCTGGACACGTTACAGCCAGGGGGCACGACCAGGGTCACCAAGGACGAGGCCGCGTGGCTGGACACCGAGCTCAATGCCACCTTCGGAGGACATCCCGAGTTCACCGAGGAGAATTGGGAGGAGATGCGCAACGTGGTAAGGAGGTGCAGCTACTGCTTCGCCAACAAGCCGCAGGACATCAAAGGCTACCATGGGGGCGCGACACATGCGACCTTCGCCATCCCTTTCAAGGACGAGACTAAGGTAGCTTACCAACGACCGAGGAAATACAGCCCGGGAGAGCAGGAGATCATCGACCTGCACTGCAAGGAACTGCTGGAATATGGCTTCATCGAGCCGGCTTCGCAGCACTGCAGACACGCCAGCAACGTGGTGGTTGCGGGGAAGAAGGATCACGACACTGGACAGTGGACCTCGACGAGATTCTGCGTCGACCTCCGGTCTACGAACCGGTTGTCGCTGAAGGATAACACGTTACCACATCGTCCAGAAGAGCTCTACCAGCGCGTGGCCAAGGCCAAGTTCAAGACTACCCTGGACGCGACCAAGGCGTTCCACCAGATTCCCATGACCACTGAGGAGGACAGGGACAAGACAGCGTTCTGGTGGGGCAACCAGCTTTATCGCTACACATCCATGCCGTTTGGAGCAGCTGGAGCAACCGCAGCCTTCATCAGGATCATGGACTACGAGCTACGTCACCTGCAACACTGCACGGTGGCGTACGTCGATGACGTGTGCATATACTCAGACACCGCTGAGCAGCACATCAAGGATGTGGAAGCCGTGCTTCGCACTTTGGGGGATGCAGGGATACGTCTGCATTCGGGCAAGTCGACCTTCGGGTCAGCCACGGTGGACTTCTTGGGCTACCGCATCGGCTATAACACCATTGGCGCGCAGGACATCAAGTGCAAGGCCATCCAAGAGCTGCCCAAGCCCGAGGACAAAACTGGAGTACGCTCCATCCTTGGACTCATGAACTACTACAAAGGTCTGGTGGGGGAACCCATGGGACCCAACTACTCAGAGATGGCACGACCATTGAACGACTTGCTCAGAAAGGAAGTGTTGGATGTCAAGGAAGCTTGGGGGAAGGATCAGGACCAGGCATTGCAAGCATTGAAGGATGCCCTGTGTTCGGGGAGATGTTTGAAGCCCATTGATTACAGCAAGCCCATCTTCCTCTACACAGACTGGAGCAACCATGGCATTGGCGCAGTGCTGGGGCAGAAGGACGAGAATGGCGTAGAGCACATCTGTGTGGTCATCAGCCGCTCGCTGTCGAAAACCGAGAGACAGTACGCGAGCTTCCAGGGTGAGATGCTGGCAGTGGTGTGGGCCATCCGCACATTACGACAGTACCTGCACGGGATCCACTTCACGCTGATCACCGACCATTCGCCGCTCACAACACTCATGGAGAAGGGTGACCTACAAGGTCAACACCTACGCTGGGCCATCAGCCTCCAGGAGTTTGAGTTCACGGTCCAGTACCGACCAGGTCCGAAGAATGAGAACGCGGATGTGCCATCCAGGTACCCACTGCCCAGCACCGCAGACGAGACTGGTGCCCGTTTGGATCGTGAAGGGGACCGAGCCAGGGAAGCGGGGCGTGCCGAGAGGCCAACGCGCTGCTTCACAGACATCATTTGCTTGGAAGTGACCAGGGAGCCACCACTTGGTCCCGAAGTAAGCCCAGAAGCTCAGGTGGCCAACTACTGCGAGAACATGGTCAGGGAGCAGCTGGGGACCAGTGCAGTCCATCGACTGTTTGATGTGCACTACCAAGAAGAGCTGGAGTGTAACAAGGGGGTCATGTTTGACACTGACCACCCGGAAGTGGCCAGGTGCTCGGGCAGGTTGACTCGAGTCGCCTGGGATGCCCTCAGCCAGGTACGGCCGATCAGGGGTATGCATTCCGGAGGCTCACCAGCGATATACGGCGACGAGACCATGGAGGGTGGTAAGCTCAAAGTGCCGAAGAAGATCGACACGAGAGTGATTGACAAGAGCTTCTTCCGGGAAGCCAGAGAAGAGGGCGTGGTCTGCTATGAGCCGTGTGGGGGCCTGTGTGCTGGACTAGAGATGCTCTTGCGCTGCGGAGTTAAGGTTAACAAGTACCTCTACCAGGACATCTCGAAGTCCAGCCAGACGGTAGCCAGGGCCAGGTGCATGGCGCTCAGCCGCCGTCATCCTGACTTGCTCCGTGCCGAGGCAGCCCACTTGGAGCAACTGCCCAGCAACATCGAAGACACCAGCCTCAGTGACCTTGTACATGCAGGGGCATTGAGTGGAGAGCAGTGGGTCATGGTGTGTGGATATCCATGCCAGGACCTGTCACCAGCTGGTAAGCTGGCTGGTCTGGAGGGCAGGCACAGCAGACTGTTCTACCAGGCAGTGCGAGTCCTCTCCACGCTGCAACAGCTGCAGCCTCAGAGACCGCCAGCATATGTGCTGGAAAACGTTTCTCCGCTGTCACACAGGGAGAACTCGAAGATCAGGAAGGAGGTGTTTCCCATCATCAACAGCGTGGTGGGCCAGCCGGTGTCCTTTGACGCGGCGCGCGCGGGATCATACGCGCATCGTCTACGAGCATATTGGAGCAATCTGTTCCAAAATCAGCAGTTCAATCTGGTGATGGAGCGGGTGGACAGACCACCAGACAGATACGTGCGCGATATTCTGCAGCGAGGCTGGAAGCCGCGCAGGGTCGCCACAGGAGACAGGAAGCCTCACTACACCGCCAACGTTGTAGGGGAACCTATGAGAGTATTGCCAACCATCTTGGCGACGCAAAACTCTCGTGCTTTTCGCGCGCCTCGCGCAGGCACAGTGGTGAGGAAGGGAGACGATGATGAAGTGGGGGAGACCAGAGAGGTTAACCTGGACGAGAAGGCAGTTGCCATGGGATACAGCGCAGGTGAGCTGCGCGCGGCACATGGCATGAAAGACGAAGAATTGGCAGGAGTGCTTGGCCTTGCTATGGACCGAAGAGCAATGGAGCTATTGTATGCGATTGCCGAGGTCAGCACGACCAAACTGCCGAAGAGTGAGGAGAGTGAGGAGGAGGAACATGGCACGCTAGTTGCCATCCCCATCGCGAAAGCCACCAAGGTGGCTGCCACCTCCGAGGGCACGGCTGAGCCGGTGCGAGCCCAACTAGCAGAGTGGATCACCAGTTCCAGCGGCTACACCCAGCAAGTCGCGCGACGCCTCAGCCATCAGGACTGGGAAGAACGACTGCAACGCATGTGCAGCCAAGGACAGAAAGGTACACAGGGGCTAGGCACCGCCGACGCTGTTCCACGCCGCAGGCAGTGGAAGATGGCCTCCATGAAGCTCGCGGGCTACGAGGCACGTCACCGGCAGGCCTTTTCAAGACCTGGAGGCAAGCCAGCAGAGACAAGCTCAGCCCCAGAGTGGGCACCAGTGACAAAGGAGAAAGAGATGAGGCTGCCTAAGCTGCCCGACACTACGAGAATGGTTGCCATGCTAGCCAGCGTAACCAACCAGGAGTCATTCCGAGAAAGATACCCCGATATACACGAGGACGAGCTATGCCTCGCGTGGATCAAGACAGGAGGAAGAGTGGAGGTGCCCAAGGAGGAATATCACAGGGTAAGGAAGAGGGCAGCGCGTCACCGTTGGGACGAGCTCATGGGCGAGTTATACATGGTCACCGTCAGTGGTAAGGAGCTGCTGGTGCCCAAGCCCTGTGACAGGATTCAGTTGGTGCGTGAGTACCATGAGAGGACTGGCCATTGGGGCATCAGGCGGACATTGAACCTGTTGTGGCAACGCCATTACTGGGCAGGCATGAAACAGGATGTGCAAGCAGTGGTCACTCAGTGCCAGACTTGCCAGAGGGTGAAGACGCACTATGCACGGGAGGAGGCGAATCTCACGCCGCTGGAGATCAAGTCCTTCATGTATCGCTGGTCCCTGGATTTAGCGTGGCCTACGAAACGCATCACGAAAGCTGGGAACCAACGCGTCTTGGTCATGATTGAGCACTACACGCGATTCGTCGTGTGTGTTCCAATCCCCGACAAGGAGGCCGCCACCATCGCCAGCGCATTTCGCTATCATGTCCTATCCGTGTTTGGGGCGCCTGCAGAATGTTTGGTGGATGGGGGCACAGAGTTTGAAGGTGAGTTCTCTGCTCTATGCGAGCAGTGTCTCATTGACCGAAGAGTGACTTCACCGAGTTCTCCAGAGAGCAATGGCTTAACTGAACGGGTGGTACGCACCCTCAAGTTTTGCTTCAAGAAGATGGCCCTCGACAAGGGCCTGGACTTCGAGTGGGATGAGATGCTCTGGTCACTCGTACTCAGCTACAACGCAGCTAGGCAGCAGTCCACTGGAGTGGCGCCATTCACCTTGCTGTTCGCTCAGGAAGCCACGGTGCCACCGGATCTTCGTGCTCGACCCGAGTTGGACTTTGGGAAGCAGGAGGAGAAGACACTGGCTGATGATCTGTTACAGCGAGCCGCCATCGTGAAGAGGCTCATGGTACATGCAGGGTGCAACCTGGAGATCGCTCAGCACCGCGACACTTTACGGTACGAGCACAGGAGGAGTGGCAGTTACGAGCCGAAGCCGCACCAGTTCAAGGCAGGCGATTTCGTATATATACGACAACAACCGCGCTCTGGCATGGAGGTGGCCACCAAGTCAGCCATCCTGAAGATAGTCAAGGTGCAAAGAGATGGAGTGGTAGTGTTGGAGGACAGCACGAAGCTGCGGGAGAAGAGCACAGTGCAAAATATTGCACCATGTCACCTACAAGTGAAAGACCAGTACGACTGCAGTGCAGCCATTCCCAGCAAGCATCTCGCGTGTGAGGCGTGCATGCGGACAGATGGGGAGGCAGCCATGTTGCTATGTGACACCTGTAACCGTGGTTATCACACGTGGTGTCTGAATCCAGCGCTGGATGGAGTACCTGAAGGGGATTGGCAATGTCCCAAGTGCTTAGGTGGGACCGTGGTGGCAGCTGCCGCCGAGGTGAGCGCGTCAATCGTCGACAAGATGGCGGCCATGGAGCTGCAGCTGAGAGAGAAGCTGGGATCAGATGTGGTATTGTTGCCTGCAGACGTGGGTCCGCATCGTGCAGTGAGGCCGGGACGTGAAGACCCATGGCAGGCGCTGACCTCGCGGCAGATGCTCAGAAAAGAAGGGAGCATGGGGGATCTTCCTGACAGAGTGGCCTGGGGAAACCAGGAGGAGCTCAGCAGAGTGATCACGGAAGTGATGCCAGGATTCTGGCATGAGGGCCATCGCACCATCTTGAGCAGGAAGTGTGCAGAGCAGCACACTCGCGCGAGAAGTCTCCGCAAGACGTCCACGGTGCAGGCCATGAGCCCCGAGGAAGTACAGAAGAGAGGAGATGTGACGCAACTGAGCAGAGCTCAGGTGAAGATTGCCAGTCAACTGGATTGGGGCTTAGAATTGGTGATGACAGTTCCTCAGGAGGTCAGACGTTTGGCGCACGAGGTGACTTGGGAGAAGATCACACAGGTGTGGGATCCTTGGGCTGGCACAGGTGTCATTGGCAAGGTTATGTCGCTGGAATGGCCTCACCTGAAGGTTATGAATAATGATTGGAATCCGCAGTTGAAGTGGCACGAAGCCCTTAATGCTTTACAACCGGGCAATTATCGAGCCTGGAAGGAGAAGTATGGGGTGTGTGACGCGGTGGTGACTTCACCCTGGTTCGCAGTGCTGGATATTGCGTTGCCATTGGCAGTACTGGCCAGTCGTGTGGTGGCTTGTATTCATGTGCCATCGCACTACATGACAGATATGACAGAAAGCAGGGCACAATACTTTCGTAAGCTGTGTCACGCTGGACGTTTACATGTGATTGGGCATTTGGAGCATGGACCTATTGGCAGAAGATGCATGTGGGTCATGGTGTTTCGCAACCCTTTGACAAGAGCCAGGATGTTGCGAGGAGGAGAAGCTTCTGGAGTGGGTATGTTCACCTTCAGCATGGGCAAGTTCGCAATGGATGGCGTTACGACAGAAGATGCTGAGCAAGCTCTTGTCTAATGTCTGTGCTACCAGTGGAAGCTACAGATGGGGGATGTTGAGAAAAAGAGCTTGCACAAGTTGTGAGAAGAGATAAAGAGATATCAAAAATTTTGAGATTTTGTATAGTTACAGTAGCAAGATAACTGTGCAGTCATATAAGGAAACATATGCAAAGTCAAGCTAGTGTTGTGGAGGCACTGACAATAAGTAAGACTGTCTAGTAGTAGGGCTAGAGGGTTGTGCTTTGTGTGGACGCTTCGTGCATAAGTTCGCGACAGCTGTCACAAACCACGGCTTATCGTATACCTCAGCCGGGTTGTGACACTTGCTGTAGCAGTCTCTGTGACGAACGTATGACACGCGCAGTACGATACGCGCGAGGAGTTATGACAGTGACGAGATACGGAAATACGGATGGGTGTTACACTTGTTTGGAGATAGCGAGGATATGTAGGGCGGCGTAGCAGGGTGAGCCAGACGCTCATTTTTGTTTTGCCTTCGTAACAGTGATTCCGAAAATAGCCAGGACTCGCTTAAGACCGCGAAAACAGCAGTGTTATGAGATAATTTGTAAGATACAGTATTCTTCTGCTTATAAGGATATACATTTGTGGACTTGTCCTTGTGCGACTGCGTCAGAACTGTAATTAACAGTCTTTTTCATGTTGAGAAAAAGAGCTTGCACAAGTTGTGAGAAGAGATAAAGAGATATCAAAAATTTTGAGATTTTGTATAGTTACAGTAGCAAGATAACTGTGCAGTCATATAAGGAAACATATGCAAAGTCAAGCTAGTGTTGTGGAGGCACTGACAATAAGTAAGACTGTCTAGTAGTAGGGCTAGAGGGTTGTGCTTTGTGTGGACGCTTCGTGCATAAGTTCGCGACAAATCATCGACGGATTTATGATCCGCGCATAAGTCAGCATACGTCAGCGCTCGTATCATGCGCTGAGAAATGGCGACGATATATGCTTTTCATCAGCAGCGCGCCCAATTGCATAAATTCATTTGCAGCGTGCTACGATTATCTTGTAATTTTACGATGATGATGATGTCAAAATGTTGCTACGATCATCTGTACATTACATACTCGCGTCAAAATACTCTGCAAAACAACTGTATACTCGCGCGCAGGGATATTTTGGATGGATGCATGATGGACATCTGATTATTATACTGCAGCATTTCACACCATATATTGATGACTGCAGAAATATTCAAATTGTCAGCATTTTCATGCTTATTTATTTGCAATATAGTGTGCAAGAGATGTTTATCTGAACTTGCAGTATTTGCAGCATACACTAAAATGCAGCACACATTAACATGCACACACTAACATGCAGCATACACCAACATGCAACATCTGAGTATATGCAGCATTACATCATGTATACATTCTATACTGAGTGACTGCAATATTGTAAGTTGTGCATGCATCATGTTAGCAGATGTTATGTATAAACCAGCTTGATCACGATAGCAGCTGGAATATATAACATCATATCACAATGCATCAGACATGCACAAAAGCATACCTGCTGTGCATGTTAACTATATTCGAACCCATATAGTGTAAGGTGCCTATTCAGTGGTCTTAACACAATAATTAGCTCGTTATGTCCCGGTGGAGTCGAGATACTCTTCGGACCACATATCGTTCTATTGTGGATCACTGAAAGGATTGCTCACCGGAACTATATGTGAAATAGACCAGCAACTCATTATTGTGAATGAGATTATCTCGGGATTACAATAACCCCTAACCTAATATATATCATGCTAGATTCATTCAGTACATGGTATGCTGATCATCATCCTGCATGATAAACTGTCTGGGAATATTGTTAAATCCAGAAGTTATCTTCCTATAGGTGTGTAAAAGTGAGCACACACACACACACACTGGCAAAAAAGTACTAATCAATAAGTACTATGATACATGCACACACACTGGCATTACTGTATGTATTGATATTCACTGACTCATAGTGAATTGACCAACTTTAATATCTATCATGTATATGATAATATGGATAACACTCCACAAACACATGTGCGTGTGGAGTGTCAGTGATGGCGATAAATATGGGAACAGAATAATCCAACATGCTGTAGGGCTGGATGGAGTTATCTCCAGACCCGAAGGCAATATACTGTGCCCATACAACAGCTGGTAACTGTTGGGCACAGTTCATTCACTCTCATATATCGCTGGAGCAACAACAACCACTATACTGCATTCTGACAATTGACTCAGTACTGATCAGCACAAATGCATGTACCTAACCAGATCAATACATACATATATTGAGCTGACATAGGTTGTTGAAGACAAGCACACACACATATATGTGTTGTGTCAAACTGCTTTGATTATATAATCAAGCTATGTCCTGATATGTTTAAAACAAGAGATATCATTTTTGATATATCTTAGAGCACAGTCATATGCTCAAAACATATCATAGATTGATAAATTATCACTGAAGTGGATAATCCGCTTATAGTTGGTAAATCTAAATATCATCAGGAAGTACATTTACTTCCATGGGTTTCAATCAGTAAAACCCACAAATATGATCAACCTCAGATGTTGATATGCAGAATAATTCACTTTTATGCCATGAAAATTGTCATGTGCAAAGGTGAAGTGATATGCAGTGCTTCTGTACTTTGCAGTCCACACACACACACAGAGATATGTTATTATGGAAACAATTATCAAGCCGAAAAACGGCCAAAATAGGTAAAATCCGTTTGCGATAGATTTGAAATTTGAAAATCGGACCCTATTTTATTTGATAATATGATTTTATACCTATTGAGGTATGAGAAAATCATAATGACTATAGTCATATCTCGTGTAACACCCTAGATAGCAGGTGTTAAATATCTAGGGGTGTGCATATTGGCTGTAACGAAATGCGTAAAAATGTTTTACGCATGATTTAAAAATGAAAATTTCGGTTTGATTTTTTTTGCTAATATGAATATTTAGCTATCAATAAACAATCCCTGATTTATGCAGCATGTGTAACACCCTGTAACACCCTAAAAATTGAATGTGTGTGTCAGGGGTGTAACATACCTCCTGAAAACCACGTAACATTCAGTGTGGTATTAAATGCAGTTTTGCTTTAAAATGTTTACAAAATATTTATACTGCTTTATTTTTACCTATTTTAGGGTTACTGATACCATGTAACACCCTAATCACATTATTGGGAATATGGGCCACTGTAACCTAACATGCCCTAAAATGCCACTAAATATTCGATAAACTTCGTGTTTGGCATAAATATATCATGCTGTAATCGACACAGACATGATAATATATCGGGCAACAACCCTAAAACTGTAACAGATGCTTCCTATAAGGAATGCATACTATTTATGAGGTACAGGCAATTGACAACTGCCTTATATCACGCACTTCCTTGAGGGGGGAAGAAGGTGGATATATATGTATAACTACCTCATTATTACGTACAAATGTACTACATGTATGTAAACATACAGATATACTATATATATATATATATAAATCACACACACTCGGTTAGTTGATTAGCTGAAGGTATTTTTGTGTTGTGTTTTGTTTTTAGATGGTTGTACTCGAAGAGGAAGAGCCAGAGATTCCAGTTATCAACCCAGATCCATCGACATGGTTTTTCGACATTCTTGGTTCATATGATGCATTCAGCCGGTTTAAAGTTCCGAAATGGATCGCTGGTTATGACAACACTCAAACCAGATACGACCAGATAGGCTACTTCGACGACATCAGTCGTATGAAGCCAGACATGAGCCGATTTAGGGATCCAGCCAATGAACCGCAGGAACCAGAGACCGAGTACACAGAAGACAATCCTCCTAAGGTCTTTACAGATCCTGATACAGATTCTGTCCCAGCACCAGTTCCACCTAGTTTGGTCCCAAAGGTGAAAATGACACCACCTAGGGAATTCAAATCAGGACAGGACGCGGAAGTCTGGTTGGACACGGTGGACCGATATTTCCAGTTCACCTATCCAGGAGTCAAGGACAAGGACTTGATTACAGTGTTTCTGACTCTTATTCAGAACAACGACAGACACTATTTTCAGGTCTTGGCACAACAGCCAAATGCCACCTATGAAATGGTCAGACGGACATTCCTCAGCCAATTTGGTAATCCTCACAAGAGATCAGTAGCCAAGAAACACCTTATGGCACTGTCTCAAGGAAGCCAAACCTTTTCAGATTATTTGCGCACGTTCACATCACTGGCTTCTCTAGCAGCAGTTGATTTGAACGATGTGCTAATAAAGGATAGATTTGTCAGCAGTATGGATTCAGATCTCCGCAGACAGTTCCAACTCAGATTCCTGACAGAACAGGAAAGGAATAATCTGTCGTGGCAAGAAACCACACAGATACTGCTTGATTTGAATTATGTCATTCATTCAAAGCAGTCAGAAACCCTTCACTATCGGGGTCAGAGGGAGCAGTCATCAGGAGGTCCAGTCAAGAAGGACAAGGACAAAGGACGTGGCCAGAAGCCATATGACAGATCCAACAGAAATCGGAATCAGAACCAGAGTGGCAGCCAGAACTCCAATCAAAATCGGAGCAAGGGAAAAGGTGGAAAAGGCAAGGGCAAAGGAAAAGGGAAATCACAGAATCCTCAGTCTTGCAATCGTTGTGGTCGTGTTGGTCACATCGAAAAGGATTGTTATTCCACCAAGACCCCAGATGGAAAAGATATCAAGGGTAAGCCACCAGCTCAGAGTCCTTTCCAGAACCGGAGACAGCAGCAACAGAATCAGGGTGCTAAGGATGGGTCCGGCAAACTCATCAATACGATCAACACCTTGGTTAAGGAACTGAAGAATCAGCACAGCATTAATGCAGCAGTTGCAACTCCAGTTCCAGCTTCAGCTCCAGCTCCTCAGGGAAACTCTCAGGGTACTGCGCAGGTACCAGTGTTGAGAGCACCCCCAAGATAAATCAGCCTGAAGATGCCACTGAAGCAAGTGGCCGGGTTGAGAGTATCTCAGAAGAAGTCCTTTCCAGTCTGACATTACAGTTTCAGCAGATGGACACTCCCTCAGAACACATCGCACAAATGCAGTCTCAAACAGCACAGCTGAAATCACAGAAGAAGCTGTTGTTGTACAAAGGGAAAGTATATGGACAGAGTACTCACATTTTGGTAGATCCAGGAGCAACATCGTCTTTCATTGACAGACAGTTCGCTGCTCAGCTTGGTATAGCACCCACAGATTCTTCATCGTTTTCAGTGGGATTGGCTGGAGGAAGCCAACTACCATGCACATCCTATCTTCCCAAAACTACATTTACGCTGGGTAAGTATAAGGATACAGAAGATTTCTACATCATTGACATGAAACCATTCACTGTCATTCTGGGTCAAGATTGGTTGGAGAGGAGAAATCCACACATTGACTTTCAGACCAAAAATCTGACGATCACTAGGAAGCATTCATCAGGCTCCAGTATTCGCACAGTATTATCCATCCAGAGTTGAACAGACTCCAGGCTCAGATGACCTTCCTGAAATGGAATTGGTCAGCGCCACCACCATGAGAAAGCACCTTCGTCGTATTCGATCCAGTGGTTCGGCTGAAGAAGCCGTAGCTTATCTCTTATTTCTCTCAGAGGTCGACGGTGAACTGGTCTTTACAGCATCAGACACAGACACCACTATGGAAGACCCAGAGGTCACAGCAGCACGTGATCAAATGAGAGAAGACTTTTCAGACATATTCCAGGAGGATCTTCCAGCTGGTCATAGGCCAGAACGGTTTGAAGGTGGTTATCATCGAATCAACATTGAACCTGGGCATAAGCCACCATCACAGCCAGTACGTACCATACCAGTACCCATGATGGAAGAGCTCAAACGACAGATCATCAAATATGTCGACTTAGGTATCCTTCGTCCGTCATCATCTCCATATGGATGTCCTATCATTTTCGCTCCTAAGCCAGGTGGGAAGTGGAGGATGTGCTGTGATTATCGAGCCCTTAATAACATCACAATTAAGGACACGTATCCATTGCCACCTCACGACACCCTGCTTGAACAGCTAAAAGGTGCACGATGGTTTAGCAGATTTGACTTCAATCAGTTTTTCCATCAGATTCCTATACATCCAGATGACATTCACAAAACAGCTATTCGCACCAGATACGGATCCTATGAGTGGACAGTCATGCCTTTCGGATTGACCAATGCTCCTGCAACAGCTCTACGTGTAGGAAATCGGGCATTCTTCGACTTCGTCGATCGGTTCCTTGTCATTTTCATGGACGATACCATCGTATACAGTCCGGATTTTGACAGCCACGTGAGTCATGTCCGACAGTTTCTCCAGCGTTGCAGAGAACACCAGTTCTTCATCAGGCCTTCCAAGGTGGAGTTGTTCGTCAGATCTATAGATTTCATCGGACATCACATCTCTGAAGCAGGCTTGTCCATCATCGAAGACAGAATCCGAGCAGTTATGGCAATTCAGCCTCCAGTGTCTTATGGTCCTACCGTTGGAAAACAGCCTCTACGCCGTATGGCTAAAGATGGCAAGTCATCCCTTCGGTCATTCTTGGGCATGGTCGGTCAATTCAGGAGATTCATACCAAAGTTCTCCAAAGTTGCCGAGCCGCTCAATCGTCTCCTTAAAGATAATGCAGAGTTTGTCTGGGAATCTGAGCAGCAGCAGGCATTTGATAACCTCAAAAGTGCCATCTGTAACGCTCCAGTACTACAGCTTCCAGATCAGAAACTGCCATCTATTATGGAGGTCGATGGATCAGGCACACACGTTGGTCAAGTGATACTCCAGGATCAAGGAAAAGGTATGAAGCCATGTGGTTATCACAGCGTCACTCTATCCGATACACAGAGACGTTGGCCTATTCCTGAGATCGAGCTATTTGCCATTGTGGAGGGCTTCCGATTCTTTCGCCACATCTTGTTGGGAGCTCCTGAGACCATTGTACGCTCAGATCATCAGCCACTGGTTTATTTCCAGTCCAAATCCACACTGAGCCCCAAACAGGCAAGGTGGTTGGATGAGCTCTCCGAGTACAACTTCCGTATAGAGCATATTGCTGGCGATAAGAATAAGGTTGCAGACGCACTCACTCGTATCTCTGCACTTTTTGAACTCACTGATTGTCTTCAGCACATGGACATCAGCGAAGTCATGCCATCTGCAGATCCTACATTCATTGCTCTTATATCTTCTTCATCAGCTCATCAGCTACACAACATCATTATATCCGAATATGATCGTGATACATTTGCACAGACTATTTTGGCTAAGCTGACATCATCGACTTCATCACAGTCAGTCAGAAGCTACAGCTTCGAGCTCATTCAGGGGTTGATATATCGTAAGACCATATATCACTAGAACAAGGTTTTTGCTTAAGTTTGCTTAAGTTTTCTTAAGTTTGCTTAAGTTTGCTTAAGTCGGTATAAATCGGTAGAATTATACACCCGATGACATAGGAATGTCACCAAGCCCGCTTCAGGATGCCCCAGGGTTCACGCGAGAGCCCCAGAATGACTGGCGCGATGCCAGGAGATATGACTCGAAGAGGCTGGGTTTGTAAAAGGCCAAAGATTTGTCTGGCAGTCGACGATGAGTAATTATACACACTGAATCAGTCGAGGTATAAAAGTTTGTGGCAACCTGATTCGCGAAGGCTCGCGTGCACTATAAATATGTCAGGGAATGTCGTGAATGGGGAAAGCCTGTCAGTGGTGTAGTCCAATCAAAATCGCGATCGTCATCATACCCACGCATGTGACATATATACTGTAAAATGATAAATACTTGGAACACTCGATTTCAAATCAGGCGAGGGTTTAAACTGCGGCGGGCGGGGCTTATTCGTTCTTTCGAAAGAGAAGGTTTTTTGACCACCTTCCCTTTCCGCCCTAGTAGAAATTTTGAAGTTTGAATATATAATAAACATGGCGTCTTCTCCTCCGGCACGTACGTCTGGTAGCCATCGCGCAGCAAGACTCCTTGCTGCGGCGGGACGCTCCAACGGCGGGAACGGGGGAGATCCACCGGTGCGAGCTTCAGTTTAAATTTTGTGAAACATCATGGTCTTAGACCGTCGTTTTTCGTTGGCCGTGTTTTGCGTATGTTTCCCCCCCACACACACACAGCCGGGTTATCGGGTGTGCAGGCTGTGGGGCAAGCTGCCCAAGCCGGTGCAGCAGCCGCGTTGGACCTGAATAAGGACGTCAACGAGGAGCCCGCGGGTGAAGAAGGCGGCGCTCCTGAAGAGCCTGCAGAACCGACGGTGAGTTTTCTGTGGCTTTATGCTTTGCTTTATGAACCTACTTGCTTATCTTAAAATACGGTCCGCCGTCGGAGAGGGATGGTATTCTGCTCGGGAGGTAACGCTGCATGACGGAAAGATATTGGTCTTTTTCCTCGACGAGGTGCCGGTGGGTCGGGAGCGGCGTGCGCGTGGCCTGATTCAAGGCTCGCTGCGCGCCCCCTGTACCCGTGGCTACTCGTCATCATTGCATTTTCGGTCGGGGTAGGTGAGGATCCCAGCCGGTGGGTTAGGAGAGGCGTGCGCGTGTCCTTGTTATTCAAGGCTCGAGGCGCGCCCCCGGACCCGTGGCTCGGTTGAAACGGGGTGTGGTAGCTGGAATTTTTGAGGTTGTTTCGGGTTGGTGCGGCAGACCGTGGGCGTAAATGGGTAGGGCACATTGAATACGTATGGTGCGGTGTGAGGACAACTCCTCTGACACGCGACCATATTAAGGGGGTGTGGCCGGTAGGGTGTATGTGTTTGTTTTGGGTGGGTGCGGCAGACCGTGGGCGCATGTGGGTTGGGCAAATCGAATATATATGGTGCGGTGTGAGGACAGCTCCTCTGACACGCGACCATAATAAAAGGGTGTGGCCGGTGGGATGTATGTGTTTGTTTTGGGTCGGTGCGGTGGACCGTGGGCGCATGTGGGTTGGGCACACCGAATATCTATGGTGCGGTGTGAGGACAGCTCCTCTGACACGCGACCATATTAAGGGGGTGTGGCCGGTAGGATGTATGTGTTTGTTTCGGGTCGGTGCGGTGGACCGTGGGCGCATGTGGGTTGGGCACACCGAATATCTATGGTGCGGTGTGAGGACAGCTCCTCTGACACGCGACCATAATAACGGGGGTGTGGTCGGTAGGATGTATGTGTGTGTTTTGGGTCGGTGCGGTGGACCGTGTGCGCATGTGGGTTGGGGTCACCGAATATCTATGGTGCGGTGTGAGGACAACTCCTCCGACACGCGACCATAACAAGGGGGTGTGACCGGTAGGATGTATGTGGTTGTGTCGAGTTGGTGCGGTGGACCGTGGGCGCATGTGGGTAGGGCACACGGGATATATTTGGTGTGGTGTGAGGACAGCTCCTCTGACACGCGACCATATTCAGGGGGTGTGGCCGGTAGGAGATATCTGGTTGTTTCGGGCCGGTGCGGCGGACCGTGGGCGCATGTGGGTTGTGGCGTGTCGTATGTGTGTAACATCATTTGGCGGAACCACCGGCGCCTGCGCGTGTACAGGGCAACAAGCACATGAGCAAAATCTGCCCCGTCGGACGGAAGGCCCACCTTGTGCGCACCGGGATGTCCTCTCGGGACCAGAAGAAGCTCCACGTGAATCAGAATACACAGGCGGGGGAGTTCCTGCTGGAGGACTTCTCGCATGCGGACTACGGGGAAATATACCCTGCGGATGTTGATGACTTAAATGGCACAGTGCGCGACCTGGAGATCTTCGTTGGCATGGATTGCTTCGAGCATGACACGCCAGCAGCGTGGCGCGCGCTGGGGCACCCCCCCGTGATGCGGTGCCATTGCATCGGCGTGAAAGCGTGGGAAGACCGACCGGAGGATCCCGTCGGAGCCTTCGATTACTCTGTTTTCCACGACGACTTCTCCGTGGAGACTTTTGACTGGGACGAGCTGGTGCAAATGAATCTGGTTCGCGTCCCAGAGCTATACGTCACGGAGGACTACCGAGTGTGGTGGAAAAATCGCTCCGGTGACAACCGAGAACTTACAACCGACGAGTACCGAGGCGGCTTTGGGGACGCGCGGCCGAAGCATCTGCGCACCACGTCGTTCTGGGAACGGGTGTAGTGTTGATAAATCGCCGAGACGTAGTACGGAAATAGCGGACCCCGATCACTCATAGAACCCACACGACAGTCGTGTGAGAACAGACGTGGGGCACATGCAATACGCACTAGTGAGTGCGCTAGGGAAGGGCGTGGCGCAGCCCCTTAGACATCGTAAACATGCAAATATTTTTAATATTGAGAACCCGCAAAGTACATGCTCCAACTGCCTGTCGCAACTTGCCTCACGGGTTGAAAGCTTCCCTCGCCGACATGATTGCTGCGGGTGCGCCTATCGTCCTCCTGTTGGCCAAGTGTTCACGGGGTGGGGATGAGGGGGGGGGAGGCAGCGCGTGCAACCTTTGTTTGCCAACAACCATGGTGGAATACTAACAATCGTCGTATTTTTGCAGGATCTTTATGCAACGTACGGCCTTAGCCTATCTGACGTGATGGACATTGCATCGGAGTCCAAGGGCACCCGCACTAGTCTGCGATCACTCCTCCGTCGACGAGACGGAGCGCTCCCTGCAGGACGAGGGCCATGCCTTCCGGCGGAGCATGACCGCCTCACCAAGGTGGCGAAGACAATAAACGCGGCAAGTGGCAATGTTACTTCGAGATGGCGTGTGACGAAGCTACCTACGTGGCCGGCCAGTATTGGGGCCATGCGCATGCCTGGGGAACTGTACGGCCCCGACGAGCAATTAACGGAGAACCAGACCTCACATGACAGCGCGGTACCAGAGAATATGTCGTTCGACCTAGAGGAGGTGCCTGACCTTCTTAAAGCAAGTGCCGATGGCTTCTCAGACGAGGAGGGACCTGACGACGCGGAGACCGCACGGCTACTGGGGCAGCTACGTCTGGAAAGTGATGCCACCGAGTATAACGAAAACATATTTGTCCAGGTACGTACGACAGCAACATTCTTGTGTGCTAAGTGTATTGCCAGCCCACAACGGGTGTATAAAGAACTAACAATGCGGTATGGGGTTCGTACGCACGGTTTGAAAGCAGGCCTTCCATGCCCACGGTTGCGACCAGGCGTGGCCAACAGACTACGACGTGTGGGACGAGCGCACGGCCACGGAGGCAGGTCTCATGGATGAACTCTTGCGCACGGCCGAGGAAGAGCAGGACGTGGACATGCCTGAGGAAGAAAATGTCGTGGAAATGCCTCCGCCGGAAAACCTGCAATGGGACATCCGCCCAGGTGAACCGCTGTTTATTGACAATCCGGATAATGATATAACCGTTGGTGAGGCGGTCTACTACTTCATGCAGTTGCGAATAGACCAAGGTTGGTCACGGCCAGCTTTTGACCGATTTCTGAAGGTCCTGCTCATGCTGATGGGTGGGCCTACCCGATGTCGCTTGCCAAGCACCCTATATAGGATGCGGACTTACATGCAAGTAGAAGATCACATGGCATATGCGGTTCATGTATGCCCGCGGTGGTGCCGACATTTCCCCCCGAGAGGCAGATCCGAGGAAATGGGACCCAATGGAGGAGTGCGGTGTGGTGCTGGAGAAAGACGAAGCGGGTATCGTTGTCAAGCGCTGCAAGGAAAGACGGTTTGAGGTTGTGAAAACCGCGGACGGGGAGAAGTTGCGCCCGAAGGAGTGGTTCTATTATTTCCCGATCGAGGATACCATCCGAAGATGGATGGAATGCCCAGAGTTTTGCAAGGCCCGTGCCCGCCGAGACGCGCGCTTACAGTGTGACTTCTGGACATCGGAACTGGCGAGAACCATAAACCGCCACGCGTCCGTTAAGGGCGCTCTCTTACAGGACGCTCCTAGGATCGAAACCCCCGTTGGAGGTGATCCTTATGTGGAATACGCCGAGCACCACGTGATGGTGATTTCCCCCGGGGCGGATGACTGTCAAGTGTTCAACTCAGATGTTGGGTGACCCCCCCCCACACCATCTTGCACACCCCATATATACACAAGCATGTCGTGCAACCAGCCGCCGCGGATGCAACTGGCTGAGCGCGTGCGCGGGGATGTGGAGTGCAGGTCTTACTCCATGGGTGTCGGGGTGGTCAAAAGCGAAGACCTTCATTACTCGGTACGTATGAAGATGGTGGATCTGGATGGTGGAGTGGCTACAGGTTAATCCAGGTATCCAGCGTAGCTTGTGGCTTGTGGCATTATTAGCTTATTATGGTGGCAGTAGCAAGCTTGCAAGGGGAGAGGGGAAGGAAAAGAGAGGGGAAGGGAAAGTGCGAGGAAGCGCGCCTCGTAAATGTGTGGCATCTCGGACTTTCACCGAGATCTCCAAACCAAGGGTTTGGCGCTCTGTTTTAGGTAACGCCACTTGCACTCTGCAGGAATCTGAAGCCAAATCCTATCGCCTATCTTTGAGGAATGGAAGGTGGAATGGGGGTGGCACGAATGCAGATGAGGCACCGTGACAAGTTTCACAAGTACCTATGGATGACAAAAGGGCCACGGCAGAAGATTGTTAATCCGTTGGTGGTATGGGGGCTCTTCGAAGACGAGATGCTCAGCCTGAGTAAGGGTCAGACGGCTGACGGAGCAGCTTTTGTGGTGCACGATGCGTTCCTCAAGAAATCTTACCAGCTGACCGTGATCCTGGGAATGGTGTATGCCGACTCCGTTATGCGGATAACGATGGGCAGGTTCATGGGAATTAGCAGTTACCGCGCCGATCCGTACAGTCTGTTTGAGGGAACTGTTGGTCCGGGGGGGCGAGGGATGTATTTCCGGGGCTATTTCAAGGAAGTGGAGCAGCAAGGATGGACCAACTCTAAAGGGTCAAAGAAGGTGTGGGCGGACGATGCCGATGCAATGATCACGAAGCAGATGCACGCCTCGATGGTGGCGAGCACAGAATCGGGCGCCAAACCAGCACACGCCACAGGGAGACACGGACGAGGTGCCTTGGAGCGCATTCCGTACTTTGACCCGATGCACGCATATGCCCACCCATTCGCACATTGTGTGTTCTACGGGAATGTAAAGAGGTGCCTCAAGCTCTGGTTTGGCAAGCTGAGCAACAACACGCACCCTAGGCTGGTTCTGCCGAAAGCGATTGTTGATGAGATCCAAAGCCGGGCAGCCCTCATCCAACCGCCTCACGACATAGGCCGCCCGTACCATTGCGTGGTGAAGTACTTGGGTGCGTACACGTTCAGTCTTCCCTGCTCATCATTTCAGAAAGAGGCTCAAACGCACTGAAATGACTCGCGACATGTGCAGGGTACGTGAGGGTGCGGCTGTGCCTGACCTATCCATGAACAAGCGCAATGGTGTTTGTCGTTATGGGGAGTGCGTGTGCTGTTGTGTTAGTTTGTGTAAATCGTACCCGGGGAGGGGTGTTGGGGGGCAGGTATGTGGACCATGGAGGATTTCCTGAATTTCGTGGTATACTACTCACCTTGGTGTTTGGCGATCTGCTGGTCCATTGGAACATGGTCATGGAGGCTGCCTGACAACACCTGCGGCGGGCGGTGTTGCATTACACGCGAGGGATGGTAACAGCAGATAGCCCCCTCACGGAGACGGAGGTACGGCGGGCGCGGGAGGTGGCAAAGGAGCATTTGTGGGAGCACGCCGCGATCATGGAAGATAAGGGCCCGGCGAAGATGCTTACATTCAACATGCGTCTGGCGGTGGTGCACCTGTTCCGGCAAGAATACTATCTAGGGGATGTGGGTGCGGCCATGGAGTTCTGGGTGGAACGAGGTATTCAGCGGGCGAAAGAAATCGTGAAAGACTCTCACGTCAAGAACAAGCCTGTGGAGGCCATCATGAATGGGACGTGCGAGAAGCTCGCCCTGGAGGCATATGTAAGCTTTGCATCCAACAATGCGCTCCCTACCGGAGTTAGCCAACGAGCTTTACCCCGGCCAAGCAGCGGTCTCGGTTGGGCTTGTGGACCCAGCCGCGGAGGCTAAGACATCTCCTTGCTATTTCATGGGTAGCGGCAGGCGCGTAGCTCACGACGCACCCGTCCTCGCAAGCTGCTTAGCACAACTGCAGCATTTGGTTGGCATGTTGCACCCCCGGCAGCAGGGCGCACAGGCATTATGCACGTGCGATATCATTGTGTACTTGAGGATGTCCCTGAATCTGGAGGAATTCACGTCTTCCTTGTACACGAGGGCGGAGAAGCGAGTCTCCTACCACGTTTCCATCTCGGACACTGGCTTCGGGAACATGCTCCCGACTGGGCTGGACTCCCTATCAGAATTCCCATATGCGAAGGTCCTTGCATACTACCTGGTGATAGACACCGAGAGCCAGCATACGGTGTGCCGTTTGGCCAGTTTGCGAGCGTACCGTCAGGTAGAAGATGCATATATGGAGAACCAAGGAATCACTGTGCTCGCCAGAAATGATTACGTAGAGCTGCTACTGCCATGCGCGCTCATCGGAACGAAGGCATTATTCGTTGAAACAAAGAATAAAGACACGGGCGACAACCTCTACCATGCGGTGCACCTGCTGCGTGAGATCCAAGGCATTCATTGATCCCCTTCCGCGCGTCGTTCAGGTAATAAGAATGTGAACTTTCCTGTGGTGTCGTACGTGCCATTTTCTCATAGGCTGCTCGAAAAATTCACAAGCGGCAAGGGGTGTAAGTTACTGAGAATCTGGGGTGGGATGCGCAGCTTCCAGGCCTTCTCTCAACTGCAACAGCGAGCAGTCCCCGACGTTCCCAACGGTGCTGCAGATCTATCTACGGCAGCAGAATCATTCGCCTGTCACTCTGCACGTGCATGTCACCAAGCCACGTGGGTTATACTAGATAGATAGATAGATAGATAGATAGATAGATAGATAGATAGATAGATAGATAGTTAACTGGAAGCTGGATGGAATGGGTAGCATCCCATAGTAGTGTACGCGGTACCCAGCTGCTGACTGTTTGATTGAAGGGTTTTAGGGTTTAGGGTTTAGACCCTAAATGTGGAACCAGTCACAATGTTACATTTGTAAATATCTGTGCGATGGGAAGCATTGTCCTGCCTACACGTGTCTTCTTAACAGCCAATTACGTGCATGCATGTGTGTACAATCTTTAAATATCCAGCATATAGCTTTCTTACACGTGTGCATATCTCCTACATTCCAGCCAATCACGTGCTTACATTTGGATAAGATTCTCCAGTTTTCTTAAGTTATCCTTAAGCCATGTGGACAATATCGTCCTACCAAGAAGCTTCCATGTACTTACATTTTCTTAAGTTCTCTTAAGTATAATTCTTAAGTATACTGTCGGCCAATAGCTAATTACCCCGATTTAAATATGCATAGTGTGGGTTTATATCGAAAACTTAAGAAAACTTAAGAAAAACTTAAGAAAACTTAAGAAAACTTAAGAAAGTACTTGCAGTAGTGTATGACAGACAGCTGTACATTCCACCAACAGCTAAAGTCCCCACAGATGACGGTGCGATCACACAGCTTCGCCACATTCTCCTTCATGAGTGCCACTACTCAGCCACTATTTCTGGTCATGTAGGCAAAAATCGCATGCTTCATCTTCTGCGTAGCCAATATTATTGGCCAGGAATGACAACGGCAGCCATCAAGTACATTCGGGAGTGCCCCGTTTGTCAGCGCCAGAAAACGAGGCGACACAAGCCTTATGGTCAGGCACATATACGATATTCTGTGCCTAAGACAAAATGGCTAGATGTATCTCTTGACTGGATTACTGACCTGCCTATCACCACTAATGGGCACGACAGTATATTTGTGGTAATGTGCCAATTTTCTCATCGCTGTCATCTCATTCCCTTCAGCATGACCTGGACAGCTCAGCATACTGCTTCTATATATATGCAGCATATCTTCAAGCTCCATGGTCTTCCGAGGAACATCATCTCAGATCGAGACCCCAGATTCACCTCTACATTCTGGCAAACACTGTGGAAATCTACTGGTACGAGATTGTCTATGACGTCCTCACACCATCCACAGTCGAATGCAGCCAATGAGAGGAGCCATGCCTTCATCGAGGATATCCTCAGGTACTTTTCAAATTGTTGATTCATGATTCGATTTCACCATCCTCTGGTTTATAAACTGATTAGGTGGTATTTTTTTTCATCCACAGGTGTTGTTGCAATGATACTTCCGCCAATTCGTGGGAGGACACGTTGCCTCTGGCGGAGTTTGCAATTAACAACACAGTTTCTGCATCAACTGGTTATTCACCATTTTATCTCGACTCGATGGCGCAACCACTTTCGCCTCATGACCTGGTAATCACTATTCCGCCAGAAGCTCCTGTTCCAATACAAAGAGCTATTCGAGATCATTTTGACCAGTACTCGGCTGTTCATGCCAACGCGGTAGACAACATTTCCCGAGCAGCAGAAATTAGCCAAGCCAGATTCAATAAGACTCACATGCCTCGGCAGTATGCAGTTGGGCAAAAAGTTCTTTTACGGACCGAGTTTATTCAATGGACTGGTTTGACAGAGGCAGGCAGACACTTTAAGCAGCCATATATTGGGCCGTTCACCATTTCCAAAATGCTTAGCCATGGGCGTGCATACGAGTTAGATTTCGGAGACCTCGATATCCGTATTCATCCGGTACAGCCTGTATCCAGATTAGAGCTGTACAATGACTCGATCCAAGCACCTTTGCCTCTGCCACAGATGATCACCGAAGAAGGGCAACCACTGTTTGAGATATCACATATACTCTCAGATAAGATCACTAGAGGTGTCAAGTACTATTTAGTGCGATATGCAGGCTACGGCCCTGAACATGACACCTGGGCCAAAGCCACAGAGCTGACCAATGCAGCAGACATAATAGCTGCCTATGAAGGCTATAAACATTATATTAAGCCTCATGCCCTTACTTCTTGTAATATATACTAATACATGTCGATCATCTATATACCTTGCTCTTAATGTTTTATCATTATGTTGCATAGAAGCAGGAAATTGATCCTTCCTTGCTAAAGGTGTAGTGAGCCTTGTACAAAATCATACCCTTGCACAGATACGCACATGCGAGATATCATATCTGTGGATAAATAAAAACTGCTAAATGCTACCTTTGCCAAAACCGTGGTTTGTCATCGAATTCTTTGGCCAGTCATCCGAAGCTACCGGAGATATCGACTGAGGTAGACGGAGTTGTGATCCTAAGTTGTGCTTGACAAACATAACTAAATAAATTTCACATTAGTACGTGGCGAATCCATTCTCACTCATCGCGATAGATGTTCGTCAAAGCGTGCGTACTGGACCATATCAAGAGTGAGCAGACCGGGTAAGGATTATAAGTCCAATCCCGTTAAGCAGGGCCACTCTGTTTGCAATAAAACAAGCCCCCGGTGAAATAACTCCGGAAACAAACACGGGCTCCCCGTTGCCACCTATGATCCTCCAAAGTAGCTTAAGGAGGGGAGGAAGGGTTGGGTGCACTATATCAGGCCGAGAATCGTTCGATTATAAATCGTTAAATCGTGGGATCATCGTTCGCAAAGCGACGACGGCTAGCGCAAATAATCCGTAACGTACACTTCGGATACTTTGAATCGTCACTCTGACGCACGATACGTGTGGATCAATCAGTAATCCAGCGTCAATCTGTATCACGAAACGCAATTCATTGAACCTTGAAACGTCACTCTGAAATACGATACGAACTTCAAAGGGGGCTACATCCTAACAAAGAACTGTAAGGTGAGGGACTAAAGTGGACTCAGTTCCCCCCAATAACCTAAAAACACCATGAGGGACGCCTCAAATCGATGTAAGAAGACTGGTACCAGCAGGAAGCAACAACAACAAAGACATCATAGACACATACAAAGGTATGCCCGTTGTGAGGTCACAACTCTTTTAAGAGGGGAGATCTGTCAGGGTCATGACCGATGACAAATGTGTCATACATGTCATACGTGTCATACCTGTCAGACATGTCATACCATGTCATGTCATGTCGAGTCATGTCATATATTATAATGACAGTCGTCAGTACGGTCGACTATGACTGTACATGTCGTCAGATGATAAGTCACGTCATCTGTCATTATTCAAGGAAAGACTTGAATGACACCTGTCATCGAGAGTTCGTACGTCGAACTCGAAGATGGCAAAGCAAGATACATCTTGAAGTAACAAACAAGAACCATCTTTGCTTTAAGCATGTGCGGAACAAGCATGCGCAGTATTATGGAGCGAACGTATTATTCGTTCTGACGATACTGGTCGTTCAACCAACGTCTCGGGTTCACAGCCCAATGGCGGTACCATCTATGCGATGGGAGACGTATGGTATAGATGAGGAAGCGTTGTGCTTCAGCAGCATCTTCACACAGAAGTCTGCACTCATCCCCCGCTATTATCTTACGCTTGTGTTACTGTTCTATAACGCAGCGTTTACTTGTATTTTATATGATATACTGAGGGCTCGCTTATCTAGCCCTAAGAATTCCCGCAATTCCCAGAAATGCTTGCAAGGACGGATGAAATTCAGTGCGTCAACAGTGCAAAAATTGACGCCCATATCGTAGGTTGTACACGACACAGTGTATGCTGTATGCATATTATATCAATTGAAGCCCCAGTGTAATGTATATATGATTTTTAGAAATATTTTGCATATATAAATTAGAAGTGATACGGGCTGATATGCGAGCCCTTAGTATATCATATAAAATAATAGAAAGCGCTGTGTTATAGGACGGTAACACACGCGTAAGTTGTTAGCGGGGATGAGTGCAGACTTCTGTGAGAAGATACTGCTCTAGCACAACGCTAGCTCATCTATACCGAATGTCTCCCATCGCATAGATGGTACCGCCATTGGGTTGTGAACCCGAGACATTGGTTGAACGACTGGTATCGGCAGAATGAATGATGCGTTCGCCCTATGATACCCGCATGCTTGTTCCGCACATGCTAGAAGCGAAGATGATTTCTTCTCCGAACCGTTTGGTACTTCAAGATTGTATCTTGCTTCGCCATCTTCGAGTTCGACATACGAACTCTCGATGACAGGTGTCATTCAAGTCTTTCCTTGAATAATGACAGATGATGTGACTTATCATCTCGATGACATGTACAGTCATAGTCGACCGTACTGACGACTGTCTGTCATTATAATATATGACATGACTCGACATGACATGACATGGTATGACATGTCTGACAGGTATGACAGTATGACATGTATGACATGTATGACACATGTGTCATCGGTCATAACCCTGACAGATCTCCCCTCTTAAAAGAGTTGTGACCTCACAACGGGCATACCTTTGTATATGTCTTTGATGTCTTTGTTGTTGTTGCTTCTTGCTGGTACGAGTCTTCTTACACCGATTTGAGGCGTCCCTCATGGTGTTTTTAGGATTTTGGGGAAAACTGAGTTCACTTTAGTCCCTCACCTTAGCATGATGCCTTACAGGCTAATGCCTTACAGTTCTTAGGATGTAGCCCCCTTTGATTTGCGTATCGTATTGCAGAGTGACGATTCAAGGTTCAATGAATTGCGTTTCGTGATACAGATTGACGCTGGATTACTGATTGATCCACACGTATCGTGCGTCAGAGTGACGATTCAAAGTATCCGAGGTGTACGTTACGGATTATTTGCGCTAGCCGTCGACGCTTTTGCGAACGATGATCCCACGAATTAACAATTTCTCATTAATCGAACGATTCTCGGCCTTATATATACATAACTGATCGTTTGCTGTTCGTTTCCACAGTTATTATATATTGTGCACCCAACCCTTCCTCCCCTCTTGAAGCAACTTCGGAGGTTCACAGGCGGTCATGGGGAGCCCTTTGGATGTTTCCGGAGTTATTTCACCGGGGGCTTGTTTTAATGCAAACAGAGTGGCGCTGCTTAACGGGATTGGATTTATAATCCTTTACCCGGTCTGCTCACTCTTGAATTATTGGTCCAGTACGCACGCTTTGACGAACATCTGTCGCGATGAGTGAGAGTGGATTCGCCACGTACTAATGTGAGATTTATTTTAGTTATGTTTGTCAGGCATAACTTAGGATCACAACTCCGTCTACCTCAGTCGATGTCTCCGGTAGCTTCGGATGACTGGCCATAGGATCCGATGACAAACCACGGTCTTGGCAAAGGTAGCATTAGCAGTTTTTCACAGATATTGGTACCCGTATATGCCTATCTGTGTAAGGGTATGATTTATACAAGGCTCACTACACCTTAGCAAGGAAGGATCAATTCCTGCTCCTGTCATATCAATTTGATGCAGGGTAAACATGTTAGGGATGTAACCCTGCAGTTCTCGGGATGCAGCCCTGCAGTTTTTGGGATGCAGCCCTGCAGTTTTTTTGGATGCAGCCTTGCAGATCTTGGGATGCAGCCCTGCAGCTCTTGGGATGCAGCCCTGATATATATATATATACGACCGATCGACGAAAACCCTTGGGTACATGTTTCCACGGCCTTATTATTATTTGGTCGGCAATTATTGGCAAAAGTCATCGGCTATCAGCTTTTGACTCAGAAGCCACAATGTTATAGAAGCTGCGACCTATTGTAACCATATGCGGCAGTTATGCCTTCAGCATACGTAGACAATATGATTATGTGGAACTTATAATCCCACTTAAGTTGCATCATGATAAATCTATCCAGGTGTTAACAAGTGTTCAGGATTTGATAAGGGGTTGACGCCCCACATACCAAAGGTCGCTGTCTCATAAGGCTCGCCTCAAGTGTGCAGCTTTGAGGATCAGCGTCCTGGCGAGGCACAGTCATGATGCTTTCTAGTCCATAATGGAGCTGGAAATGAGAATGCTCAAGATATTCGAAGACAGGAAGGCTTTTGGTTGGCCAGAGTTACTGTTTAGATGCTTAACCTTGATGGGATGGCATTCGGATACAAACTGTGCAACCATGCATGTGACTTATGCATTGGTGTATGACTTTGATGAATTGTCTCTTGTCATGAACCTGGATGGAATGACGGGCAATAGCTAGAGTGGCGGATCTCACTCACTCGGCTTTGCTGTTATGGAATTCGATGCCTGATGGCGCAACTGGCAATCCTTTGCTCAGATGCTTTCCTTAAGACATTGGCAACAACTTGTGTGCCAGCTTCTCTAGATTTAGGGAGAAACCATGGATCAACAATTCATCAATTAAAACACATGTTACCAAGGTTGATTCAACGAATCCTTCAACTCTTGAATTTCGACAATCAGCATCTTAGGCTGTTGACGTCAAAGTGATGGTCGTAAGCTTACAATATAGCTTATTCACATTTGAAAAACCATCGTTCTCCTATGTCAGTGCCCTTCATATAATATGATAGAGCCGGAGAAATATGTATCTATGATTTCTTCATAATGAACTTTATGTGTCAGTAAGTCAAATAAGACTTCATTTGATGCTTCAATCGGCATGATGTACCGTGTCATCAACTTTATGGCTGCTATATACAAATGCTGGAACTTTTGATAAGATTTTTAATCTTCCAAGCAAAATCACAATGATGTAAAATCAATTTGTGGCAGCTGTATAAAGAATGAATGAATCTATACTTCTTCCTCCCCCTTTAAAAAGAGGTGTATCAAACCAATCAGATGGTGATGGAGAATGTTATTCAATCATTATGTTATTTGAAAATGGTTTGATAGAAAATCAGACTGAGATTACTCATCGAATGCTTTCGAGGTAACAATGTCAATATGAACACCGATTCTTTCTACGCCATACCGGCAATATGCCTGACGTTTTTGAATGTGGCAAATGCCAAATTGTCAATTCACTGTGATTCGATATGCAGGTTTTGGGTTGCAGCCCACATACATTGTCAGTTCAGGGTCACTATAGTGTGCCCAACTTAGACAATGGTGTGCCCAACTTAGACAATGATGTGCCCAACTTAGACGATGATGTGCCCAACTTAGACAATGTTTCTGGATAATGATTGTCATGATGAACAACGAAATCAGTGATGGTACCGAAGCTAACTTTGGTATCGAAGCTAATGAAGAGTCAATCAAGAAGTGTCTGTAATGACAACAACTTACTACGAGTTGTATTTCCGTAGTTGATGGATGGCTGGCATGTCATTTCATTATGATTAGAACATGGCATTGCCTAGTGATATGTGTATATTCTTTAGTACATGATCGCTTATTTCAATGGTGCCCATTTTATTTTTGGGCAAACACTATTCAGAGACTTGTCATGATAAGGAAGTATAAATGATGAATGTGCCATTTCAATCCGATAGAATTGTGACTTGTTGATGACTATAAAATTTCTGTCACTTTCCAGAATGAGGATGAATTGCGCTTGGAAACCATCTGTAGATTGCGGGTTCGAGTTCCGCCATGGCTTTTCCCAAGACTTCGTGGCCTAATGGACGAGGCAACAAATTTATAAACATTCCAGAATGAGCTTTCAAAGAGTCTTTATTCCTCAATGAAGCATGCTTGTTTTATGTGCCAAAATGATATGAAACCACAAGTATGGTGTCAATCTATATGTGGATGGTTTATACCATTGTATGTTATTCCACAAATAAGTAGTGATATCAGAATAAAAACTTTGGACAATTGCAACTCAGTACAAACCCGAGTGCATTCAAGTCCACTTGTATGCTCAGAATCTGAATCTAATGTACTTTTTATATGCACAGGATAAAACATATTTTCTATGTGATTCTGGATTCAGGAACTAGAGTCAATGTAAAACTCTTTTCCTATTTCAGACGATGAAACCTTTATTCCTTTAGGTGCAATACCTTATTGTAAGGAATTCATTTCAATACAAGTTTCAATCGATTTTCTCAAATCTGTCACTTTTGTGATGATCAGATTGGTCAACTTTACAGCATAACCACTTTCCCTCGCTGAAGGAGATGACTCCCATCATAGGGCGGTATATTGGCTGTTTTCAAATGACACATGGACAACATGAGTAATTCTTGGAGAATTTGGGATAAACATCTTGAATTGGCTGTGCTTGATTGCTCTATGCCCAAGAATGACCGAAGAGATTGCTTGCCATCTTTTAGCCATATGGCGTGGAGGCTGCTTAACAACGGTTGGGTCATAGACTGTATAGCTATGTTAGCTATGTTGAAGGCTGAATAGCCATGATTGCACAGATTCTGTCTTCCATGATGAGCAGACCTCGGAGATATGGTGTCTGATGAATCAATGCTTTTGACAACAACTCAACCTTTAGGTATGATGAAGAGCTGATGATCTTTGCTGCACTACAATTGTTTAATGTGCACTACTGAAATGCCTCGTGATATAATAATCTCACAGAATAGGCATTGTTCAATGGCGGTATGATCAGATATGTAATGATCAACGAAGACAAGATGGTTGGTATGGCTCATTCAGCAGGTATGATTACCTCAAAGAGATGCCAATACACGGATACATTTCAAGACATAAGGGCAATAGGCTTATTATGTAGCCTTCAAAGGCAGCTAGCATTTATGCTGCATTGGTCAGCTCATTGGCTTTGACCTTTCTAGGTGTTGTACTCAGGCCGTAGCCTGCATATTGCATTGAGTAATCTTGGCACCTTTAATGATCCAATCAGATGAAATATCAAGAATGGTTGCCCTTTTTCAATGATCATCGGTGGCAGAGGCTATAGTGCTTGCACCGTGTCAATATACAATTCTTGTCTGGATACACGCTAGACCAGATGTATACAATGTCTAGGTCTTCAAAATCAAGCTCATATGTATGTCATGGCTGATGACCTTAGAATTGTTTGATACAAATATGTGTCAACTTCATGGAGTTCTGCATGGTTTGACTGTATATAGTCAGGCTTACCAAAACAAAAACAATGATGCAACTTACTTTGTTTTATTATTTGTCTTTATTATTTATTTGGGTTTTAGTTGTATTTTTAGCTTATCATCTTCCCCCCTCAAGGAAGTGTATTGCTAGGCGGTTGTCAAGCGCCGTTTAAATACAACAGAGGTCCGACCTCTATGTGATGACGTGATAGCTTACTATGAAGCTGGATAGCAGTTCTCGGGTTGCAGCCCATTGCAACAAAGGTGCATCGCAGTCTTTGGGATGCAGCCCGAATTCACGTCATCAGCGTGGGTCATATAGTGCCCAAGCATGTGCTGTATATATACAACACTACCCACCAGCAGCGAAGTGGTTTGCTATTACCAACATCGTATGCTGTGGGATATCAGATATGTGATTAGAGAACATGGTAATATATGTACCATGTTTGTCAATATCGGAGAGACTGTGTCTTCTTTAAAATCCTTATGACTATATGTATAACGGTGTTGTACTGATGTCACACCTTCTCTCTGAGTGATTTATTGATTTCAGATGTGATGTCGTGGCAGTCAACCTTGTCCGCTTGTACCGGAGGTTGTATGAATTGTGTCCACGTCATTGGCACGAGTCATATTGTGTCCATGCATACGCGATCTCAGCGCAGGTCACAATACAGTGCCCGATCATACGCGATTTTAGCGTAGGTCACATTGTGCCTCTTATTTATTACATCTGAAAATATCTGTTACTCATCTTTGTGAGTCTAGACAGCATTGTGCTGATTGCAATGTTTTCTCTGGTGACTTATATATCACAGATTATACCAAATGTGGTGATCAGTCCAGTGCAATATTTTGTCACCGGAATGTACAGGGATTGTAAATGATTGCAATCCAGCCGGAGGAACAATCTCAACAGCTATTCTGTACTAATGAATTCATCGGAGTTATACTCATTTCGACGATTCGAAACCCATGTCATTTGTAGTAATGACAACTCACATGGGAGCCGTCGCATTTCCCTATGCCGTCACAAAGTGGTCACATGCATAATTCAACGTTAGAAAGTTTTGAAGTCACTAGAATTTAAGGGATGAATTCTAAGACAACGAAAAAAGTTGGTTTTTGAATTTTTTTTGTGAGAAATATGGGCCGAAAACCGCTGTTTTCGGGCTGTTTTCCGCATTTTAGGCCTATTTTGGCTCAAATAGCCTTACGCCTACGGTTTAATGTCATGTTTGCGAAGTTTTGAAGGTTGCCTTACCCCACCACAACATATCCAAGTGTCACACAAAAGTTGGTTCTTGATTTATTTTTTATTTTTTGAGAAATATGGGCCGAAAACCGCTGTTTTCGGGCTGTTTTCTGCATTTTAGGCCTATTTTGGCTCAAATAGCCTTACGCCTACGGTTTAATGTCATGTTTGCGAAGTTTTGAAGGTTGCCTTACCCCACCACAACATATCCAAGTGTCACACAAAAGTTGGTTCTTGAATTTTTTATTTATTTTTTGAGAAATATGGGCCGAAAACCGCTGTTTTCGGGCTGTTTTCCGCATTTTAGGCCTATTTTGGCTCAAATAGCCTTACGCCTACGATTTAATGTCATGTTTGCGAAGTTTTGAAGGTTGCCTTACCCCACCACAACATATCCAAGTGTCACGGGGGGGTATGCGACGGCTCATGGATATATAGGGTTTTTATCAGAATGCTTTTATGTGATGTCAACATATTATGAACAATTCACTTGCATCATAGGACAAAGGAGTTACGCTTAGAAGGTCTTGCATGGTGGTCTCCCAACAGTTATCAGCTGTTATTCGGGTGCCACATTCTGCCTTCAGCACTGGGACTATATCAACCAGTCTTACAGCGATGCACTTGTCCTTCCCACTCTTATGTACGGCTATAGTGCCAAAGTGTATCAGGTGGGATATATATATACATTATATAACTATCATCTTCTGATCTAGGATATGAAATTAAGCATGGTATCAGGTATATGTTATGTATATAGTTCAGCATTCCGAACTTACTCGAGGATGTAGATGCTGAGCAATAGTTAACTTATAGTCATTGGGATGTAGTTTCCCATCCGAGTTTACACTTTATTAGCGTGATGGTGGGTTTAACGTTGTACAGATTTCAACGTTATTTGTGGATGCAGTGATTTTATCAAAAGCAATCCATCAAAAATCACCAGATCGGAATATAAAATAGATATGTGTGTGATCCTATCCACCTTCTTCCCTCCTTGAGGAAGTGTGAACGCATAGGCAGGTCAGTTGCCTATATAGCTTATAGCTTATAGCTTACAGCTTATAGCTTATAGCTTATAGCTTGCAGTCCTTGTAGGAAGCGGCTTATACAGTTTTAGGGTTGTTGCCCAACAGTTCTTGGGTTGTTGCCCAAAATATTATCATGTCTGTGCTGATTACAGCATGATATATATATGCCAAACACGAAGTGTATCCAATATTTAGGTGGCATTTAGGGTATGTTACGTTACAGTGACCCATATGTCCCACAGTGTGTTTAGGGTGTTACTTGGTATCAGTAACCCTAAAATAGGTTAAATTAAAGCAGTATAAACATTTTGCAAACATATTTAAGCAAAACTGCATTTAATTTCACACTGTATGTTACGTGGTTTGCAGGAGGTATGTTACACCCCTGACACACACATTTAATTTTAGGGTGTTACAGGGTGTTACAAGTGCTGCATAAATCAGGGAATATTTGTTGATAGCTGAATAATCAGATCAGCAAAAAAAAATCAACCCGGCTTTTTCATTTTGAAATCATGCGTGGAGCATTTTTACGCATTTTGTTACAGCCAATATGTACACCCCTATATATTACACACCTAATATCTAGGGTGTTACACGAGATATGACCATGGTCATTATGATTTTCTGATACCTTAATAGGTATAAAATCATAATATCAAATAAAATATGGTCGAAATTTCAATTTTGAAATTTATCGCCAACGATTTTCACCCATTTTGCCCATTTTTCGGCTATTTATAGTTTACCACAGTAATATATCTCAATATGTGTGTAAGCTGCAAGGTACAGAAGTACTGCAACTTACTTCACCTTTGCACATGACAATTTTCATGGCATAAAAGTGAATATCTCTGATAATCAACATATGTGGTTGATCAAAAATGTGGGTTTTACTGATTTGAAACCCATGGAAGTTAATGCACTCCCTGATGATATATTAGGTGTACCAACTATAAGCGGATTATCCACTTTAGTGATAACTTATCAACCTATGATATGTTTGGGCATATGACTGTGCACTAAGAGTATATCAAAATGATATCTCTAAATTCCAAACATATCTGGACACAGCTTGATAATAATCAAAGCAGTTTAGCACAACACATATATGTGTGTGTGTGTGTGTCCACAACAACCTATGTCAGCTCAATATATATATGTACTGATCTGATTAGGTACATGCTTTTGTGCTGATCAATACTGAGTCAATTGTCAGAATGCAGTATAGTGGTTGTTGTTGCTCCAGCGATATGTGAGAGTGGATGGACTGTGCTTAACAGTTGCCAGCTGTTATAATGAGCACAGTATTCTGCCTTCGGGTCTGGAGATATCTCCATCCAGCCCTACAGCATGTTATTTTATCCTGCTCCCATATCTATCGCCATCTCTTCTGACATTCCACACGCACATGTGTTTGTGGAATGGTATCTATATTATCATGCACATAATGGACATTATAGTTGATCAATTCACTCTGAGTCAGTGAATGTCATCATATACAGTAATGTCAGTGTGTGTGCAATGTGCAGTACTTGTTGATTAGTACTTTTGCAAGTGTGTGTGTGTTCACTTTACACACTTACAGGAAGATAACTTCTGGTATTACAATATTCCCAGATAGTTTATCATGCAGGATGATGATCAGCATACCATGTACTGAATGAATCTAGCATGATATATATCAGGTTAGGAGTTATTGTAATCCTGTTATTATCTCATTCACAATAATGAGTTGCTTGTTTATTTTACATGTAGCTCTGGTGTGCATTCCATCCAGTAATCCACCATAGAACGTGCATGTGATCCGAAGAGCATCTCGGCTCCACTGGGACATGACGAGCTAATTATGGTGTTGAGATTACTTTCAGGCACCTTATGCTAACATGGGTTCTAATATAACTTAGCATGCACTGCAATATGCTTGTGCAATGTTCAATATATTGCAATATGATGCTAGTGTTCCAGTTGTTAGCGTGATCAAACTGGTAGTATATATATATGTTACGATATGAGCCCGCCGCTGGTATATACCGGCCGATTTCGGTACAGGCCCGCCTGTACCGATTTCATTGGTACAGGCCCGCCTGTACCGATTCCACTGGTACAGGCCCGCCTGTACCGATTGGCATGACCCCCTCGCGGTATGAGCCCGCCACCGGTACAGGCCCGCCTTTACCACCTGCAATTGGTACAGGCCAGCCTGTACCGGTTGTATGAGGGGTGTTGGGACATGGTTTGGGGGCGTTGTTCGGTGCATGGTTTAGGGGGTGTTGGGGGATGGTTTGAGGTGTAATGGGGGATGGTTTGGGGTGTAATGGGGTGTAATG